>LPNX011056366.1:0-18147 GCA_001517045.1 Pseudotsuga menziesii
AGGCAAAAGGGCATTCACTTTTCATTTTCAGGAGAAGAGAAGAGCTGAGAGAGAGGAAGTCGAGTTTGCTTGAGGAGGCCACGATTTTTCCAGATTGATTGATGAAGAGATTTCAGTGAGCAAGGAGGTCGAGACTGCTTTATTATTTTGTTTGCACTGAACCCGAGGAGGAGTACGGCCTGTGTATTTTTCTCCTGTACGACTGCTTCATTTATTGGCACGAAAATCGAGGGAGTACGGCCTTTATTGTCTGCTGTACGGTGCATTAAATTCTGCACAAATTTCGAGGGTGTACGACCTGGTTATTTTGCTGTACGGTGCATTTATTTATTGCACAGAATTCGAGGAGGGTACGGCTGAGTTAATAGCTGTACGGTCTGCTAATAAATTGCACAGAAACCGAGGGGGTGTACGGCCTGGTGCTGCTGTTCACTTGCATTTAATTTTTGGCATAGAAAACGAGAAAGGTGTACGGCTGGGTTTGCTGAGCACATTTCCAGACTTTGAGAGAAAGTTTGCCGGTGGAGATAAGTTGTATTTTTACCATTTTCTGTCCTGTACATTGCTGATAAAATAATAAAATCTCTCCTCTCTCTGACTGGTTTTCCCCGTGGGGGTTTTTCCAGGGCTGATTAGCCAAAAATCTCTGAGTAAATTTTTATGGTGTGTATGCATTGTTTTCAGCCTGTTAGTAATTTTTACTGTGTGTTTAAAATTGTTCGGCAAAATTTTAAGTAACTTCAAGCCTATGCAAAACCGGCTGAAGTGAAAAACACAAATTGTTCATTTAAACCAGCAAGCAGTAAATCTCAGTTTTTCAACACCTAGTAGAAGTGCCTTGTACTCTGCCACATTGTTGGTTGCCTCAAATTCCAATCTGAAAGCAAAGTTAAAAACTTTACCCTCTGGTGAAATAATGATTATCCCAGCCCCTTTTCCTGCTCTAGAGTAAGCTCCATCAAAGTTCATCCTCCATAATTCATTGAGTTTTTCATTTTTTATTTCTTCTTGGATAGGCTCTAAGAAAGGAGAGTTGATATGGTATATCATGTTGCCGCCTAATACACACTTTATTACACAGGGAAGTCTCCAACCCACTTTGTGTGTCCTTGGGGGCAAGTTAGAGCTGGGGACCACTGTCACCACAGTCTACCAACTCCTCCGTTTAGGCCAAATCCCAACAGAGCCAAGGGGGGTAGTCCCTATAGGAAGGTTTATTAACAATTTAGTTAAAGAGATTTTATTTTATTAAGGTTACAAAATTACAAGATCAGTGGCTAGATTAAATGGAATCAAAAGATTACAAGTTACAAACTTACAAAAGAATTAAGAATGATAATCCATAGTTGTCTAAGCTAAGCAAGATCTACAATATTAACAATATGAACAATGTAAAGAATTACACAATATGAACAAGTGCTAAAGAATGGTTCAACAAATATACAATGATACCTGAAAAGAAACAAGATATACATCGGATGAACAAGTTATTATGTCAAAGATCAAAGGACAGATTGCTTTCAAGTTACAAGATTAAACAATGTTTTACTCAAGCATGCCACAATACTTTAAAGATATTATACTTGAAAGTGCAAGGTACTGAAATGAAATTGAGATGCTTGCAAGATGTACTTGTAAAATGAAAGCCTTTGAGAAAGCAAGGACTTTGAAGCAAATACAAAAACTAAAATGTGGGTAAGATGTTTGCTATGTCTCTTGGTTCGTTTTAATAAATTTTATTAAAGTTGAAGTCTTTGATTAAGTTTTAGATCCGGTGGTGTGACTACCCCAATCTAGTATTTCTCAAGTCAAAGAGGGAATGCTGGTGCGCTCAAAACAGTGGAAACAAGTCCACCTGTAGCTCCCAGGTCAAACCCCAATGCCCCGGTGCTCAACAAGGAGGACGTAGAATGCCTAGAGTCCCCCCACGGTCTTCTACTCCAACTAGCTTCCGAGGTCACTGTTTTTAATCAACCGGAAAAATAGCAAGATGGATGCCTATTACTAAAACTCCTCTACCCCCTGTCGTATCTCGTGAGTACTTCGAAGGGTGATAACCGAGTAGAGGAACAGGGGCTAAATTCGTTGTTGGTTAATTTTAGGGGTAAATTTTAAATCTTGTAGTGGTTAAGCATGCAAGGTTAATTTTATACTATCAACAAGATCAACCAAGCGGTATCCCTTATGGGAGATGCTGGTACTTGATCTTGGACTAAAAAAGCAAAGTGTGAAGGTTTGTAGCAGAAAAAAAAAGTTGTTCTAATTAAGCTAAGCCCCCACCTCTCCTGCTTTTCATACCCAACTTGAAGTCCCTAAAGGGAGATGACAAGTTGGGACAGAGGATACACCGGATCAGTGGGTTGTATGGTTACTCCTTTGACAGAAATAAAAATTAGATTTAATTACTTTGAACAGAAACTTGAAAGGAAAATGCAATTAGCTAAAACAATATCCTAGCCACACAACAATCTCTGTAACAGAGATGGTGGGTAAACAAAAAATAAAAATGATTAACCTAACCTCACTTCAATCCCTTAAGGGAAGGTGGGTAAACAGAAATAAAACTTGCATAAAGAATAAATCTAAGCAACTAGTGTTCTAGGCTATCTCTGCACTACTCATATACAGATTTACAACAGCTTTCAAAGCTTTAGAGAATACCCCAAAGAGAACTTCTCTTTTGGGGTTTACAATCTCGTAGAAAAGAGAGGAAAAATTGAGGTTTTTTGGCCTCTTTTGGACCAAAACTTTTCTAGGGCTTTTCTTGGCAATTTTGGGCAGCATAACCCCCTCTTCTATGCATAAACCTGCAACAAACCAGCAACTTTACTTGCTGGAATTTACTGCAGAAACACTAAAACAGAAAGTTAGCACAGATTAGTATAAAACCCAGAAAAATTATTGAAAAATCTGAACTTGAAATTTTGGAAAAAATGAAGTTTTAGTGGCCCAAAAATGAATTTTTCGGCCTCTAAATGATATATGAACAGCAGATTTATAATTCTATACTAATCTATAATGAAAGAAAGCCCTAAAACAAGGGTTTTATTCACTATATAATGAATAAAACCTAATTTTAGGAGAGAGAAAGAGAGATAGACGAAAATGCAGATTTGAAGATGAAACCCTTGGAGAGATGTCCTTGGCTTAGAAAACCTGTAAACAAATATTAGATCTGCAAGAAAATTTAAGTCTAGCGATGAATATCTAACAATCTCTACAAAATACTTTGAAGAAATTTGCTAAACAATTCACAAAAGAGGGTAAAAATACTTCTACTCTCTAATCTCTCCACAAAATACTTTGTGGAGAGCTAACTAGACTAATACAAATATGCAAAAACCAAATACAAGATACAAGTTACCTCAACAACGGACCATGAAGAATGTAGAACAATAGCACAACGTTCCTCCAAAGAATTTCCTTGATTATGGCCCAACTAGGGCAAAGCTTGATACAAAAGAGCCTCTTAGGGCTTTGAGAGAGAATAATAGAGAAGAGAGAGAGAAGAGAGTATTTTGGCAGCATAACCCTGCTCCAAAATGATGATCATAAAATGAGAGGAGGGGCCTCTCTTTTATAGTTGAAAAGATCTCAAACCCACTCCCAAATCAAGGGTCCAAAATATAGATCTAAACTCTAGCTCTCCTCCACCCTTAGATCTAGGTTTGTTGACTTTACAAGCCATCCACCAATCATAAGCAAGGGTGCCTTTTCAAATCAATGGTCAAAAAGATAGATCCATGTCACAATGAAGCCTAACCCTTAGATCTAGGGTTTCCATGACTCAAGTGGGGCCTCCTTTGACTCAATTTTTAATTTTATCTTTAATTTTTTAATCTTTTATATAATCTTTAATCTTTTATTTTAATTTTTAATTTTTAATCTTTATTTTATCTTTTACTTTTTATTTTTAAATCTTTTAATCTTTTATTTTCAAATTTTAATCTTATATTTTTTATTTTTATCTTTTTATTTTTTAATCTTTTATTTTTTATTTTTATCTTTCTTAATTTTTATTTTTCTTTTTTCTTTTATTCTTATCTTTTATTTTAATTTTAATTTTTAATCTTTTATTTTTTATCTTTTATCTTTTATATTTTATATTTTTATCTTTTTATTTTTTATTTTTTATTTTTTAATCTTTTATTTAAATCTTTTGTTTTTTATCTTTTATTAAGACCAGAGGGGCACCCCACTTGGGAAATCTTCAAAATTTTATTTTGACCATGGGGGGGTTTATTTCAATAAAAATTTACTATGATTAGCCACCTCCCAAACTTAATTACCATGGCCTTATTTGATTTTTTTCTTCAAAATCAAATAATTTAATTTTTCACCCTTGGAAATTAAATTAATTTCCTAGGAAAAAATACCTTGTCTTAACCAAAATTAGTCTAACTTCTTAACCCCTTGTCAGAATGACATGAGACTTGAACCAATGGCTTAGGGGGTGTCATAGCATTTTCATTTGCATTCATAGCCCCTATTACAAAATGCCAAGGTTCAAGAGATTATATTATTACATCAAAACTTAATTAATTAACCACCAAATGGTAAAGTTAATTAATTAGAAAAATATCAAAATAAAATTAAAATCCTAACGAAATTCCGCAAGACTACAAGATATGGCTAGCATGGTCATGGACAACAACTTGAAACCTTAGCCACCTCATGGGCTTGATTATCAGAACGCCAATTCACCACTTTGGAGGATTTGTGAGTGAAAAACCCAACCAATTAAAATTGTTAATTAACAAAATTAACTGGAAGGGGAAAAAAAACACTCGGTGAAGAGGACTTTTCTGATAATAAAGTCCATGGTGACATCCTTAGAGGAATGACCCATGATGACATATAAAGTTACATTAATTATCCCACGCAGGGGAGCGGACATTTCGTGTACAAAGGGACATAATTGCTCTGCTGAATGAAAAATCCCCAGAATTTTTCCATGGTACAAACTGCACATAATGTACATCTTCAATGTACATGAGGTTGCCACCTAGTTGAAATAGGTGGGCAACATATCCCTAGTCCACTTGAGTAGTCGACATATTCGTTTGATGGTTTCCCCGGGCTTTCTACATGATATCTTCGTTCTTTCTCAGTATGTAACTTAACCAACAAATATTCTGATGCAGGAACAATGGCGTATGTCCAGTCCATTTGGATGGATCCTCCTAAAGTGGCGCCAAATTTTCTAGATAATAGCATGCCCCATTTATCTGGCACATCTATGACGAGGAAATCCATGGTAACATGGATGTCTGGATACTTGGCTAATTTTACATGCTCCCTTTCAATCATACCTTCAACTTTGACAGGTCTAGAGTCCATGGCACATACATTTTGGTAGGGGTGTGTGGTTCTAAGGCCAAGTTGCTGCATGACCTTCTTAGTCATAATATTGGATCCTGACCCTGAAACTAGCATACAGTTGTGCAGGAGAAGATCACATATCATCAATGACATGTAGAAAGGCAGGTGATCTTCTTTTCTTGAGTCCCTAGTATGCAAGATTACAGGGGGATCTCCATGGACATCTTCTCGACTGGGTGAAAGTTGTTCTATTGTATTGGAAAAAGTCACTTTCTTGGGAGCTGTAGGTCTTTCAGGTGCAACTATCTTTGAGGCAGGGAGGGGATTATTATCAGCTTGAGGCTCTAGCATTTTTAACAGTTTCTCTTTTTGACCAGGGATCTTACATAACTCAAGTACGAGAACCGAAACTTTGGAGTTTGCCAACCAACTACCTATATCAAAAGTTAGAGCAACAGAATCCAACTTATCATTTATTTCTGGAGGGATGTTAGAAATTGTTACCTTTGAAGTATTTTGGGTAGAAGGTCCTTCCCTTGGTCTTGTTTGATATGTTATGCCTTTAAAATTATGAATGTTGTTGCTAGTTGAAGGCATTTCCCCATAATACTCAGTTAAGTAGTCAACCCCTTGTTGAAATTGGTTAGCTTGATTCCGACTATCCTGATGATTATAATAGATGTCTTCTACATTGTGGATGAATCCAGGCTCGCTTGCAGATGTGCTGGGACCACAACCCTCGAGATAACCATGTTCTTGAACATAACATGCGTAATGGCATCCCGATTCCTCATGAAAATCTCTGCATGCCCTACAAAATGGTTTGTAAGGCTCAACCATATTAGCAACCTCTAGCTGATGAGGAGGCCTATGCTCATGGTTGGGATTCTTTCTCTGCCATGTTGGTCTTGCAGGGAAGGTTTTAGGAGGTGGCTGAGGCTGAGTTCTTTCAACAGTTATGACCCTATTTTGAACCTTTTTAATCTACGCTAAGTGCTTCATTTCCATGTCTTGCATTTTCTCTATCAGGTCCATGAGATTTTTCTCATATGCTTCGTTTAATGGCTCTTTTCCTTTAGGTTCAACAGTTTTTAGAGGAGTTGATGATCTAGAGTAACCCTGGATGTTTGACTCTCCTGAAGACAACATATTCTTATCAATTTTAATGGCTAAATTCTAAGCTTGAAGTAATGTGGTCGGCTCTTTGTCTCTAATCTGGTACTGGATCTTGCCACTTAATGCTTCTATGTAATAATCCAAAGTAGAAGCCGTAGGAGGAGCATAAGTGACAGGGATGGAATTTGATAACTCTGTGAACCTATTGTTGAACTCATCCATGGTTTCTATATCAGACTTCTTCATATTAGTCAAGACTGCCACTAGATGTCTAGGTTCCTTCTTGCTGCCAAATTTTTCGAGAAAAGCAGACTTGAAATCAGCTATGGTAGTGAAAGAGTTGTTTGGCAAATTGTCATACCAATTTCCAGCTTTACCATCCAAATATAGAGCAAAAAGGGTCATGTGAGCATCTTCATGTTTGTCAGTACCCCTGACATAAGAACCACAGTGTCTGGAAAAATTTCTGATGTGCTACTCAACAGAGATAGAGGCATCAGTGCCATTAAAAGTCATGAGCTTATCAATAGCTTTTTTGTGAATGTCATGGGGCTGTCCTGCTATCTGAGTGAAATTGAGCTGAGTAAAAAACTCACCCATTGTGTTAGGAAAACAGTTATTGTTTTGAAAATTTTCTAAGTTTTCTTGAAATAAAAAGTGGATGTCTGAAATAGACTCAGATCCAAGTTCTACAAGGATCCTACGAGAAGCTAGTTTGTTTAGTCTCCTCCTATAGACCTTTTCAGGATCACGGATGAAACTGAGGAAACCTTCAGAGTTTATTCTAGTCGAATACCTTGAGGTGTCAACTAACAGTGGAGTCGTTGGGTGGATTCAAGTCTAATTCCAGAGAGTGATTGGACTAAAAATCTACCAAAAAAGGGAAAAAAGGTAAAAAACTAAACAGAAACAAAGGTTGTCTAAGAACAGAAACGTTTTGTCCCCGGCAGCGGTGCCAAAATATGTTGTCCACCGATTACACACCGGCAGCAGAAATCTTCCGAAAGCTGTCTCCTCACTTGAGAAAGTGGGAGAGGTGTGACCTTGGGGGAAAGCACAAAGCTAGGTATTGTCACCTACTCCTAGCTCCTCCGTTTAGGCTAACTCCTAACGAAGCCAAGGGGGGTAGTCCCTAACCAAGAGTTTCTAAGGCTCAATGTGTTTAAGTAAGTTTTATGAAGGTGATGTGGATGGGTGTTGTTTAGGAGTTTGTTATGATGAAAGAAGATTATAAATCTAATAACTGAAAAATAAATATAAGAAGAAAAACAATCCACGTTGCTACACCAAATTTAAAGATGAACAATATGACAAGAACTTGTGAAATAAACTAGCATTCACAGATAAAGATTTTATAAATCAAAGGACAAATGGTCCAGACTAATAATGATGCATGAAATGAAAAACCAGTGCCTTATGGAGTCAAACTTCTGAGATGCTTGAAAAATAATGAAAGTACATGTCTCGTAATAGTGCTAGTGAAAGTGTCTTGCGATTGCTCTTAGTTTATTTTAAATATTTTTAATGGTCTTGTTTATTATGGCTTGTCAAAGGTATCAAAGACCAATCGGGAAAGCGTTCGAAGTTATTCCGTTCTAGACATGTCGGCCTATCAAACATCCCAGACTGGTGTCCGGTGGATTGACTAGCTAGCCGGGACTCTAAGACAATGGGGAGTTCTGACGCACTTACTGAGAATTGACTTTGAATGCTTTCTACAACATCGGTGCGTTGGTTATGGGGTAAAATTTTATTATGTTGTTATTTGCGATATTAACAAGTCCATTCACCGTTCTGAGTACGAGCCCAACTATAAAAGTCGGCAAAGCATACTAGGTGAGGGATAGCAACGAAGTAAATTAATTAAAGGGGAATGTGAGTTGTCAATTTTATTAGAAAAACAAGTTAAACCCTTCGACAGAGAGCGCTCTTGACTTTGTCTTATGACAAAAGTTCAAGAGTCTTAGCTATTCTATATGCCTAAATGCTAGGATGATACAAACATACTACTATGCTCTCCGATAGAGAGTGCTCTTGACTTGGATTCCGGCAAGTTCAAGAGACTTAGAATTAAGTTAATAAATTACAAAAGCAAAAGTACATGAAATAAATGAAAACAAACAAACCCTCCGATAGAGAGCACTCTCGATCCACCTTACGGTGAGATTCAAGAGATTTTAGTTCTTTTTATTTTTTTGCAATATTATATCAGATAAAACAAATTCTAATGTAAAGCTAAGTAAAAAAAACAATAAACTTTTCCTTTTTTTCTAAACTTTAATGAAAGAAAAAACTTTTCAAAAAATGAAACTATCTTTTCCTATTCTATTCTAACCATTTACTCTACAAGCATGCAAACATGAAAATGTGGACGATACAGGCTTCCCCCAAATGGGGGAAGAGGGGTGTGGGAGCCTTTATCCCACTTGTTTTTTTATTAACTTTTTACAATGTTTTTTTGATGTCTTTGCCTCTTCTTGAATGAGCAAGGTGAGAAAGGGAAAGAGAGAAGAGGGAGGTGTTTTTGTCTTTTTCGCTCTTTGCTTGCTTTTTTGCTTGGTGATAGCCTTTGGGCTCTTCTTGACTTTCCTGTAAATAAGAGCTTTTAACACTGAAATGTTATATGTTATTCAAAAAATAAAATAAAACAAATCTACAAACTAATTCTAAAAGAAAGTGAAGTTTTTTACAGTGAAAATGGAGGAGAGAAAAAGTCGCAAAATGGAAGAAAAAGGGGGAAAAAGGGGGGCTGCCAACTAAAGGTAAAAGAGGGCTGCAACAAGGGTGAAGAAAGGACAAAAAGAGGGCAACAAAAAGAGAAGAGGATGAGCAAGCCAAACAAGGCAAGAAAGGGGAAGCAAGGGATGGATAAATGGAACTTAGGGCTTCCTGAAGTAACTGGTAACCAAAATAATGTTTTATCTTGTAGATGGAACACAAGAGAGAGAGTTGCTCCCAGCTTTTTTTTGTAGCAAAAGATGACGAACCCTGTAGGTTCTGCAATCACAAAGTATTAAACTCAAAAAAGGTTGTTTGAAGCCTGGGATAGAAGCAGCTGAGCTCACACCCTTCTATAATTGGTGAAGTCTGATAACACAAATGCTTAATACAAGAAGTGAGATCAAAAAATCATATGCTAGTATGCTAGGAAAATCAAATCTAGATCAATATTTCATATTATTGACTACTGATGTCCATCAAGATATTAATCTACGTTGCATAAATAACCAACTTGAGACAACAAATGGCTATTCTACCGTGCCAACAATGGCCTTCTTGAGCTAACAAATTAATTAAACACATGCAAGTATTGAAAGAGAGGAGTTAGAGACAATATCACCTCAACCATGAAGAATTCACTACAATTAAAGCCCATAGACCTCCAAAGTCGAATATCTTTATTAACAATTCCAAAGCAAATGCTTGATACAATTTTCTCAAAGTAACTCTACCACAAAAGTTCCATGCTATAGAACTCAAAAGAGCCTCTACTTATACAAAGAGAGAAGACCAAAACCCTAAAACCAAACTCCATCAAATGAGGGGCAATCTCCATGATTAAGAAAACTCGGCATCATAATTTGAGAGCCAAACCTAAATCAAAAGTTGGTGTGAATGAGGGGTGGCCTCCACCTAGGCAAGGCACCCCCACTCCCAACCCTAGATCCCCACCTCCATCAAATTAGGAGCCCACACGTGTGGTAGCGCAAGCCTAAGGAGAGAGGGCATGAGCTTGAAGGAGACACGTGAGCCTTTAGGTAGCTGCAAGGTGGGTGTGATGGGTGCCAAACCCTTAGAGTTTGCACATAATGAGGAGTGCATTCAATTCCCTGCCTCGATCTAAACATCAAACCAATCACTGCTCTCCACATCACCCAATTCATGAGCTAGATGAAGAGGGCGATTTTGCTAACTGAAGGTAACTTTAATGCTCTCTGATTGCTGACTGAAGAAACTTTGTGCCAAGTTGAATCATCATAAATGCCCATTGCGTTTAGAAGAGTAGTGGGTTCTTTATCCCTGATCTGATATTGCATCTTCCCACTAAGTGCTTCAATTTAATAAAGCAAGATAGATGGTGCAGGTGTTTTGTAAATGGCAGGAATGGCATTGGATAGTTCTGTGAATCTTTGGATAAACTCATCCATAGTCTCATTCTCCTCCTTCTTTATGTTTGTTAAAGAAGCCAGTTGATGTCTAGGTTCCTTCTTTTCACCAAACCTGTTAGCGAAGGCAGTCTTGAAAGCTTCAAGTGTAGAAAAGGAGTTGTCTAGTAAATTGCTGTACCAGTCATCTATTAACTTTTCATATGCTTAACTAATACATCAGTATTTCATTTCATTTTCATAACATAAGCATATAAGCAGGATCACTGAAAGAAACAGTATCACAAGAACAACACAGATTTATCTTGGTAAAACCCTAAAGGGAAAAACCCAGCAAAAGCTTCCTCAATATAGATGCCCAAAAAGATAAAAGGTAAAACCAACAAGGAGATCAAAGCCTGATCCTCCTCCTTCTCCAGCTGCTTCTCTCTCTCCGCTAATGCGCTACACAAGTGAGAGTGTGTGCTCCAAATGAGGAGAGCTACACCTCTATTTATATTCATCCGTTCACTTTCATTAACTCATCCGACATGTAGGCTCGAGTTAATCATGTAGGCTCAAGTTACACATGTAGGCTCAAGTAACCACACTAGGGTGCTAATGACCCACCTTTACAATTAGAGGAGACTACCTCATGACTCTTATTAGTTCTTCCAATTAGAAGCATCGGGGTACAAAGTAATACAAGTGGTTCTCTCGGTAGGATCATCGGGGACCACAAAAAGATACATATAGAATATTCTGAAGTTACAATATTTCAACATCATCAGCCCTCCCATCCAAGGAAAGCGCAAAGAGTTTCATGTAAACATCATCATGTTGATCTACAGGATCACTGATGAAAGCATTGACACATTTGGAGAAACTTCTGAGATGCATAGCAGAAGTGGTGGCATCAGTGCCAGTGAATATAGGGAGCTTCTCTACAGCTTTGTCTGGAAGACGATGGGGTTGACCTTCTATCTGAAAAAAGTCAAGCTGAGTAAAATACTCGCCCATTATGTTGGAAATAGAGGTATTAGTGGTTTCTGGAAATAAAAGGTGGATGTCTGAAACAGACTCAGATCCAAGTTCTGCAAGGATCCTACGAGAAGCTAGTTTGTTCAATCTCCTCCTATAGACTTTTTCAGGGTCAAGGATGAAATCAAACAAACCTTTAGAGTTTCTTCTATTAGAATACCTTGAGGTGTTAACTGATAGTGGAGTCGCTAGGTGGACTTAATCTAATTTCGGAGAGTGATTGGACTAAAAATATACCAAAACTAAAAAAAACAAAGGTCGTCCAGGAACAAAAAGATTTGTCCCCTGCAACGACGCCAAAAGATGTTGTCCATCGATTGCACACCAGCAGCAAAAATCAATTGAAAGCTGTCTCCTCACTTGATAAAGTGGGAGAGGTCTGACCTTGGGGACAAGCACAGAGCTAGGTACTGTCACCTACTCCTAGCTCCTCCGTTTAGGTTAACTCCTAACAAAGCCACGGGGGGTAGTCCCTAACAAAGAGTTTTCTATGGATCAATGTTTAAGTTATGTTTTGGATGTTTTGGATGCGGATGGGTGTTGTTTAAGAGTTATTGTGATTTAAAATGATTTATTAAGGGGATGATGATTAATCAAAGCAATCCATGTTGCTAACAAGAGATCACACAGATAAGCAAAGATTCCAGACTTATAACTTAAGCATTCAAATATAATCAATTGAAATGGACCATAGACGATTGATCAAGATAGAAAATTAATCAAATATAGCAAAGGACCAGTGCCTTATGGAGTCAAATAAATGCGTGAAATAAAATCTAGGAATTATGCTAGTGAGTATTAGGTTTTGCAAGTGCTCTTGGTAGATTTTAAGAGTTTTTAATAGTGGTCTTACTTACGGTAGCTGGATGTCCTAACTAGAAATACCTTCAGTGGCTCCGTTCGAAGACATGGCAGACCTGTCTGGGATCACAGGTATGTGTTCAATAACTTAACTACTTGTGCCCAGATTGGGTAGCCCAACGCCCACACTTGGAATTTGCCCACATGCCTCGGTATTTAAACGAAACAACGCCGGTGCGTTGGTTATGGGGGGAAAGTTTTAATTAAGTTACTCTTGTGGGGTTTAAAGATCCAGTGCCGTTTCTAGGTATTCCGATTAGAAATCGGTCAGAGCATACTCCAGCAAGGAGGAAAGGGAGTTAATTAATTAAAGGGGTGTGTGTGTTGAAGATTTTATTAAGTTAATTAATTAGACTCTCTGACAGAGAGCGCTCTTGACCTTGTCTTATGACGAAAGTTCAAGAGCCTTATCTAATCTAGATAAGACTAATGCAAGGATGATGCATATACTAAGATGCTCCCCTATAGAGAGTGCTCTTGACTTGTGTTTCTGCAAGTTCAAAAGTCTTACTTAAGAGTTAATTGATTAAACAAATGTGAACAAGAAGCTAAGATGAGTTATTAAACTCTCCGACAGAGAGTACTCTTGATCCACCTTATGGTGTGATTCAAGAGATTTAAGCAATTGATTTACTTATAAAGATAAACAATTTAAAATAAAATAATCAACTTAATTAATGAATTAGATGTGATGGATTAACAATTATTCTAAAAATAAGAAAATAATGATGAAGACAAGCAAATCTAACCTAAGCATACACAAGTAAACACAACACAAGCCTCCCCAAATGCGGGAGGATGAGAGTGGGGACTTAAAAACCCCACTCAAACAAAAGTACTTTATTGAAATATTACAATTTTCCTTTAGAAATTTAATCCTTGAAAAGACTTTTCAAATGAAAGCATACAACTCTACAATTATTAAAACTTGCATAAAAAAGGAGAGTGCTTTACTTTTACTTAAAGCTTTTCCTGAAACTTAGCAAAAAGGGAAGAGAAGAAGTTTGAATGAGAGCAAAAGAGCAAGACAAAAGAAGGCTGAAAATAAGAAGAAAATGATAGGAAGAAGGAATGAAAACAAAGAGAAAGTCAAAGACAAGGAAAATGAGGAATAGGGCAGCCAACTATGAGGCCAAAGGAGTATGTGAAATGATGAAAACGGGGCAGTGATGAAGAAGGAAGATGGCTGTCATAAAAATCAAAAAACAGGACAGCGAACAAAAAGGGGAAGAAAAGGGCCAAAACAAGGTAGAAGAAAGCTAAAGAACTAGGGCAAAAAGGGGTATAAACTAGGGCACACTAGGGCTGTCCAAAATGAAGAAAATGAGTGGTAAAAAGAGTAAAAACGGGGCAACGAAGAAGAAAGAGTAAGAAAAGGCAAACAAAGCAAGGAGGAAAGGGGCTAGCAAGCAAAGAAACAAAAAAAGTCAAGGAGCAAAGGGAGAACTAGAGGAAGGAAGCTCGGTAACCAAGAAAGTATTTAAATTTATGGATGGAACCCAAGAGAGAGAGTTAGACTCCCAGCTTTCTTTTTGTATTTTGAAGAAGAAGATCTCTGTAGGTCCTGCAATGAAAGTGTTAGATCAAAATGGTTGCTTGAAGCCTGGGATAGAAGTAGCTGAGCTCACACCCTTCTTCAACCTGTGAAGCCTGAAAACACACTACAACTTAACACAAAACGTGAGATCAAAATATATGCTAGTATGCTAAGAAAATTGAATTATGATCAACATTACGTATATACTGATTACTCATGTCCATCAAAATTACTAATCTACTTCGCATAAACAATCAAGTTGAACTACAAATGATTGTTCTATTGTGCCAACAATAGCCCTCTTGAGCTAACAAATAAACAATTTAATCTCATATAAGCATTAAGGAAATAGGGGTTAGAGACAATATCACTTCAACCAATTGCAAAGAATTACCACATCGAAGAGCTCATGGACCTCCAAAGTCTGATCTTTATTAACAAATTAAAGCAAATGCTTGATACAATTTTCTCAAAGTAACTCTGCTACAAAAGTCCATCCAAATAGAGCTGAAGGAGCCTCTATTTATACAATGAGAGAGTGCTAAAACCCTAAAACCAGAAAACCAAACCTAACCGGACTTTCTAGGTCTGGAGGAGCCATTGCTAGTGTTATCTTCAGCCTTTACCTCGATCAAATCATCAAACCAATGAGTGCTCTCCATCTCATCCAATTCGGGAGTTTAGCTGGAGATGACAAATCCGTTAACTAATTATAACTTTATTGCTCACTGAATGCTAACTGAAGCTGAGTTATGATAACTCCAATCATCATAAATGCCCATTGAGATGTCATTTAGCCTTTTATTTCGCTGAATTTGGATTAATTAGGAGAGTTTTAATTTTCTCCAAAATAATCATTTTTTAATAAATAATCATTTTTTTCCTCGAAAATGATTTTTTTTTGAGAAAATGAGCGTTATGTGTCCAATTGATGATCTAAAAGTTGGATCTGACTAGCTGTCGGATCAAGAATGATTTTTGGCTTAAGGTTAGAGCCTTCAATCACTAAATTCGGGGTCTAGATGATCGACTTATTACAAACGATATTTTTCCATTTAATTTATGGAAAAATTAATTAAAAAACTTCGAGAAAATTTAATAATTTTAAAATTTTAAAAATAATTTTTTCCCAGTTTGAAAAAGATTTTTTCGAAATTTTTTTAAAGGTCCCAATGACTTAGGACAAGACCATGCTCTACTTAAATAATGCCTAGTAAGTTTATAACACTCAATTGGGTTCTAATAACCCCCCAAGGCCTAGAATTCAACATCGGGCATTCCAGCTTTGGAGGAAGCGGGAGAAAACCTCGTCAATTATACTCGGCTATAGGCAAAGCATAATTGTCAAGGACAAAAAACTACCTGAAATACTTTAGTTGAAATTCTATGTCTCAGGAGACCGAACCACTCAAAAATACCCTACTAGCACATTTTATTACAAACCCGCGGGGCCATGGTCAAAATTATTCAAATGAAAAACCGGCTAGCCAATATTGGCTAGACATGAAGACAGATCAACCGATACACTAGAATCAAACGTTTATCATGTTTTTCCACTGGTGGCTCCTCAGCTAATCAAACTAAGTGCAAAATTAGTGGATAACATCTGGCTCCAACTATGGGACGTGTGCTCGATCTAGTCTCTTATGCAAGGAGAGCATACGAGAACACCAGAATCTCTGGTTTCCACATCCTGTAAAAACATCTCAACTTGACAAGAAAAAGCTCAGTAGCACAAGTTTTATGAAAAAGAGCCAAATGGTCCAAAAGTTGCTTTATTCAAAAGAATGACAAAACATAACTGAAAAATTTATTTATTCCTAAGTGCAGAAAGAAAATGCTACAGTAAATGCTCACTTTAAGGAGCCTATTTTCCTACTCTAAGCATGGAAATAAAAACGGTTATGTGTAATCATAAATCCAATGTAACCACCTAAGCATTTTATTAATGTAAACAGGTTTTTCCTTGTCTTTGGTTACCAGCCAAAACAATAATATTTTATTCAGAAAATGCAAACCTACGTAATAATCCAGAATGGGCGGGCTGGATGGGAAATCATAGGCATGAATAATGTCCTCAAACTTCTTCCCAAACTAGTAGGTGCTTGCGTAGGATGCTTCTATCTATGTCTGGATAGCGCTGATATACAAATTGGGATGATGAGGCAGGTTGACCACTCCATCATGCTGATCATCAAGGCTTATCAAATGATAACTCATTGTATAAGCCCCAAGCTGCTCCAAAACATAAGGAAAATCTATATGTGAAGATGATGGCTGAGAAAAAACTTCAACTAGTTGCACCCCATTTGATTCTTCACTATATTGCTTCTCCAAGTCCTCATTACAGATACTCAAATATAACTCTGACTGATCATAGGAAAACTCCAACTGCTCTTCTTTACAACTTTTATGAATTTCAGAATAACAACTCCCCTCGCTGGACACATCATAGATGAGATTCTCAAAAATATTTTCAAAAGTATCATAGGTTGGATTTTCAATAAAAGTCCAATAGTCATCATCGCCATCTATGTCGGATATGAGAGATGCCTCATCACTAGTATCAAGTCCCTGGCTACATTCCTCTTTCTGCTCGAAACAATCTTCTTCAAAAAGCTAGGTTTCAAAGATATCACAGGGGACCCAACTTTCCAAATATTTGTCATCAGGTGGAAAGCATGGAGGATTCCCATCACACAAAACTTCTAAGATTAAAGTCTCGTAGTTATCATCCATCTTAGATGTAAGGGATTCCTCCTCACTTGTATCACATCCCTGGCTATATCCCTCCTCATGATCATAGTCATCTTCTTCAGAAAAAAGGTCACAAGGTAGTAAACCTTCCAAACTATCATCATTATGTTCATTTGTAGGATTAGTACCAAAGTTTTTAGTGAGGTTATCCAACAGTTGACTATAATCTTCAACTTGACACCAGGTTTCTATGGTGTCAGGATGGAGATGTTCAAGTGCGTTAATGTACTCAGGCTCTCTTGAATATTGTTCTGCCTTTCTCTAACTTTCTCTGGAAAGATTATGTATGTCACCTACATAGTTCATATACTCAGGCTTGCTTGATGATGCTTTAGGGCCATAACCCTCTGGAAAACCATGCTCCTGAACATAGCATGCATAATAGCAAGAAGATTCTTCATGAAGGTCTTCACATGCCCTACAAAATGGCGTGTAAAGTTTCAACCATGTTAGTAGACTCTAGCTGATGAGGAGGCCTCTGTTCATGGTTGGGTGCCTTTCTTTGCCAATTTACTTTTGGAGGAAATGTTCTTGGGACAAGTTGTGATTGTGCTCTTTCCATACTAATGACCTTGTTCTGCATCTCTTTCATTTGGGCTAGATGTTCATCTTCCATTCTTCCAAGTCTTTCCTTCATTTCCATCATTTGTTTTCTGTAGGAATCCTCTTCTTTATGCTCATTTGACTTTAACAAAGTCGAGGACTTTGAATAACCAAGAAGGTTGGTTTCACCTGAAGACTGCATATTTCTGTCTATTTTGACTGCCATTTCTTGTGCGTTTAGAAGAGTAGTGGGTTCTTTATCCCTGATCTGATATTGCATCTTCCCACTAAGTGCTTCAATGTAATAAAGCAAGATAGATGGTGCAGGTGGTTTGTAAATGGTAGGAATGGCATTGGATAGTTTTGTGAATCTTTGGTTGAACTCATCCATAGTCTCATTCTCCTTCTTCTTTATGTTTGTTAAAGAGGCAAGTTGATGCCTAGGTTCCTTCTTTTCACCAAACCTGTTAGTGAAGGCAGTCTTGAAAGCTTCAAGTGTAGAAAAGGAGTTGTCTGGTAAATTGTTGTACCAGTGATCAGCCCTCCCATCCAAGGAAAGCGCAAAGAGTTTCATGTAAACATCATCATGTTGATGTGCAGGATCACTGATGAAAGCATTGACACATTTGGAGAAACTTCTGAGATGCATATCAAAAGTGGTGGCATCAGTGCCAGTGAATATAGGGAGCTTCTCTACAGCTTTGTCTGGAAGATGATGGGGTTGACCTTCTATCTGAGAAAAGTCAAGCTGAGTAAAATACTCGCCCATTATGTTGGAAACAGAGGTATTAGTGGTTTCTGGAAATAAAAGGTGGATGTCTGAAACAGACTCAGATCCAAGTTCTGCAAGGATCCTACGAGAAGCTAGTTTGTTCAATCTCCTCC
>LPNX011056366.1:37779-65490 GCA_001517045.1 Pseudotsuga menziesii
AAAAGAAACTTGTTGTTAAAATATTAGTACAAAATTTACAAGTTTTACATAAAAATCTGAGTGACAGACAAATATCTATAACATCATTGAGCGCTTCGCGTTCTGATCTCGGTCCTTTGAGTTCAGATGAGGGATACCACGATTAAGCTCAAAATGTTATGATAAATATTTGCTGAAACTAATACAATAACAAATTTACAAAAAAATTTCTGAATGTAATAAGTGACAGTAATATGGAATTTAGAGGGCTGAAAAATGAGTTTCCAGCCACCTAAATGATGTGAAACTAGCAGAAATAAAAGGTTAAACTGATATATGAGAGATTAGGGCCCTAAAACAAGGGTTATACTCACTAAACAGTGAATAAAACCCTGTTTAAAACAGGCTGAAAGTAGATGGCCGAATTGAAAAATGTTGCCGGGATGATGTTTTTGGAGAGATTTCTTTGCTTGGATAACCTGCAAATGTAATCTATGCCTGCAAAATATTATAATCCTAGAGATGAACACCTAACACTTCCTGCAAAACACTTTGAAAGAAATGTTAAATCATTCACAAGAAAAAATAAAAACACTTTTATTCTTTAATCTCTCCACAAAACACTTTGTGGAGAGCTAACTAGAAAAATATAATAAATACAAACAAGACAAATACAAAGTTACCTCAAAAAATGTAGATCATGAAAAATTGCAGCATAGTACTCCTCCAAAGAATTTTTATTAAAATAGCCCAGCTTGGGCAAATCTTCAATACAAGGTAGCAAGAATATGAGAGTAAGAAGAAGAATTTTCTGGCAGCATAACAATAGCATGAATGATCCTTTAATGAGGGAGTGAGACCCTCATTAAATAATTGAGGCAAACCCCAACCTATTGAAGATAAATGGTTGAGATTATATCTAGATCTAGGGTTTAATCTCACCCACTAGATCTAGGTATTTGGCTTTCTATTCTTCTCCATTAATCTCTGCCCTTGGATTAATTTTAAATCAATGGCTTAAAAGCTTAATCCAAGTCTTAACCATATCAACCTTTAGATCTAGGTTTTTTATTTAAAACTCACCCTTATATGAGCTTTTAGGTAAATAGAAAAATCAAAATAGAGTGGGCCCTCTCCATTGACTCAATTTTTAATTTTATCTTTAATTTTTTAATTTTTTACTTTTAATTTTTATCTTTTTACTTTTAAATCTTTTAATCTTTTACTTTTTATTTTTATCTTTTTACTTTTAAATCTTTTAATCTTTTACTTTTTATTTTATCTTTTTACTTTTAAATCTTTTAATCTTTTTATTTTATCTTTTACTTTTTATAATTTCTATCTTTTTATTCTTTCATTTATTTTAAATCTTTTTTATGTTATATTTTTATTCTTTTATTTTTTATCTTTATCTTTTTACTTTTATTTATTTTAGATCTTTTTTAAATTTTATCTTTTTTATCTTTATTTATTTATTTTATATATTTAATCTTTTACTTTAATTTTAATTTTTAATCTAATGTTTAAAAATTTTATTTTTTTTTAATTTTTTAATTCTTGATCTTTAATTTTTTAATCTTTTTATTTTTTATCTTTTATTAAGACAAGAAGGAGGCCCCACTTAGGAGATCTTCAGACATATTTTGACCATGGGGGGCGGAAAAATTTGAAATAAATTTTTCTAGGCTTGGCAACCTCCAAACAAAATTACCATGGCATTATTTGATTTTTTCCTTCCAAATCAAATAATATGAATTTTTGACTTAGGGAAATTAATTAATTCCCTAGGAAAAATAGACCTTGCTTAGACAAAAATGGTCTATCTCCTCAACCACTCATCAGAATGACATGGGACTCGAAGCAGTGGCTTAGGGGATTTCATAGCAATTAACTTTGCATTCATAGCCCCTATTACAAAATGCCATGCTTGAGCAATTACATTATTACATCAAAAACTGAGTTAATTAATCACCAAGGGGTGAAATTAATTAACCAGACAATAAATAAAATAAAATACAATAATACAACGAAACTCCGCAAGACTCTATACAAGTGTCTAGCATGGTCACGAATAACATTTTGAACCCTTAGCCACCCCATGGACTTGACTGTTAGAACGCCCGTCACCACTTTGGAGGATTTTGAGTGAAAACCAAACCGATTAAACTTGTTTACGCAACAAGATCAATTGGAAAGGGAAAAACACTCGATGAGGGGACTTCCCTAACAACCAGTTCCATGGCGTGGCATCCGTACCATATGACCCACACTAGCATACAAAATTACATTAATTTTCCCACGCAGGGGAGCGAACATTTCGTTTTACAAAGGGGCAATAGCCCTGCAGGAGTGAAAAATCCTCAGATTTTCCAAGGTACAACTTGTACAATTATGTACATCTTCCTGTACATGGAGTTGCCACCTAGTCGAAATAGGTGGGCAACAGGCCCTAAACGATATATCATGCACCTCAAACGGAGGTAGTATGCTAAAGTTACGACCCCAGGAAATTGATGTACCAAGTTACCCAACGAGGCCCACATTAAGGTGTTTCACCTTCTAGGGTTAAGTTTTTGGATGTGTAGAGTTTCCATTGTTTCTCAATAATATATAGGCCTTTGAGCCTCATTCTAACACAGATTTCAGAGGCATGTAGCCGCCACATCTCTTCTCAGAGATAAGCTACCAACACTCTAGCTAGTTTATTTCTATTCTGTATGTAAACAAGTTTCAGTTATTGATTAATGAAATGAAGTGTTATTTTCGCTGCATATTTGTTTCTATGGTTATTTGTGTATTCTGTTGCATTCCTGCATAAATCCGGAGTTATTGATTAATGAAATGAAGTGTTATTTCCGCTGCATATTTGTTTTTATGGTTATTTGTGTATTTTGTTGCATTCCTGCATAAATCCGGATCAGTGGTATCAGAGCAATTTGCTCTTTCTTGATCCTTCTTTGCATGTCCCCAACGAGGGCGAGGTATAAAGTGTTAGGGCTCGATCTGGTTGAACCTTTGCAAGATCAGCCTCGCAAATCCCGACGCCCACCCATGGGGGACGAAAAGAAAGACGAGGGCGCAGAAGATCCTATCAAAATGTTGCTCGAGAAGGCCCTTGAAAAAGAAAGGAACACGATGATGGATAACTTCGCCCAGATCCTTCAACGACTTCCCACTGGCGACGCATCTGCATCTAGCAGCCACTCTGGAGGTGCAACCCCTTTTAAGGTACAAGTAAACTTCAACATTCCCATATCTGATGGTCAAATAGATGCAGACGCCGTAGATAAATGGTTGAATCTATTAGAAGGATATTTCTCGGTTCATGACTTTTCTGACCGGGAAAAGATTACTTTTTCTCTACTCAAAGTCGCCCCCCATGTCGAGGACTGGTGGAAAACCTACTGTGAGAGAAAGGATGAGGAGGAACCCTCTCTATTCTTGGCCGTACCCACTTGGAATTCTTTCTGAGATGCCATAAAGGGACAATATTATCCGGTGGGGAGCTATGAGGACAAGTACATCCAATGGACTACGCTGCGGTAACAAAGAGATCAAAATGTGCATGAGCTGACGAATTTGTTCCATACCCTACGCACCAAGTTGGGTATCAACGATTCAGAGAAACATTTGGTGCTGAAGTACTGTAGTTGTCTGCACAGATACATTCAGGAGGAAATGGAGTTCCTCGACATCTCCTCGCTTGATACGGCATATCGGTACGCTACCAAAATTGAACAAAAATTCAAACAGAAAAAGCGAGACTTTGGATCTGTGAATCAGAAGCAAGGGAAAGGTGCCCCCAAACCGTAGAACCAAGGACACAACTAAGGCATGGCGACTCAAGAAAACTTGCCAAAGTCGCAAGCAAAGAGCAACACTGCAAAGCCGAAGAAAGAAGCAGGAAAGTGGTGCGAGTTCCATAAGAGCCCCACTCACAACACAAGTGAGTGTCGGGCTAAGCAGTCACTAGTGGCCGAGATAAAGGCTTCTGAATAAGATGCATACTCTGACACTGAATCAGAACCTGAGAAGGGGAATGACAGAGGGAAGAAGATTATCGATGTAGAGCCCAACGTCACCGTTTCCGCCACAAAGATCCAAAAGGAAGAACCAGAAGTTTCAAAGGAGGAGGAGCGTCTTTTCCACTCCCAGATGTGGGTAAAGGGTTCCCCGCTATAGTTCATTGTCGACAGTGGGAGCCAAAAGAACTTGATTTCAGTAGAGGTCATGAAGCAGTTGGGTTTGCCGACCACAACACACCCGCAGCCGTACACCATCGGGTGGCTTCACCAAGGACGAGATCTCCGCGTCAGCCAGCAGTGCCGACTTCCCTACAGCATCAAGCCCTTCATCGATGAGGTATTATGTGATATTGCTCCTCTTGATGTTTGTGATGTATTATTAGGTCAACCATACTAATGGAAGCGACATGCTATGTATGAGTCTTGGCCTCATGCTATTATTATTACGTTGGGAAATAATTTGTACAGAATACTAGAGGTGCCACCCTCTGCCGCTATCTCTTTGGTTACTGCAAAACAATGCAGTAAGCTCATTTCCAAAACCAGGAAGTTTGTTTTATTGATGATCCGCCCTCAAGGCAAAAAGAAGATCGTTGCCACAACCTCCAGACAGGGCCCCTCTGCACGACAACAACAAATGGACAAGGTCGTGGAGGAGTACCAGGACATATTCACGTCACCCACTGGGGTGCCTCTCCACTATCAAGTCAAGCACCCCATCGATCTGACCCCAGGTGCGTCGCTACCCAATGGACCGATCTATCGTCGTTCTGTTCTGGAGAATGATGAAATCAAGAGGCAAATTCAGGAGCTGCTGCAGAAGGGTCACGTTCGGCCAAGTTCATCACCCTGTGGGAGCCCGATCGTGTTGGTACAAAAGAAGGATGGGACTTGGAGACTCTGTATTGACTATTGGGCACTGAACAAGATCACTGTCTGGAATAGGTACCCGATCCCACGGATTGATGACCTCTTAGACCAGCTTCAAGGGGAAAAATATTTTATAGCAAGATCGACTTAAAGTTCGGGTATCACTAGGTACCGATCGAACTGACCGATGTGTGGAAGACTGCCTTCAAAGCCAAGGAGGGCCTTTTCGAATGGTTGGTCATGTCTTTCAGGCTGACGAATGCTTCTGCAACCTTCATGAGACTGATGGACAACATCTTGCGGCCATTCACCAACTCATTTGTAGTAGTGTACTTGGATGACATCTTGATCTTCAGCCAGACTTGGGAAGAGCACCTCCACCACATCCGACAGGTCCTCCAAACATTGCGGTAGCACAAGTTGTGTGCCAATTTGGACAAGTGCACTTTTGGCATGACCCAGGTTCAGTATCTGGGATACATTATTGATGACTGTGGGGTACATGTGGATCCAACCAAGATCCAAGTCATTCGGGATTGGCCAGCCCCAACTACTCTAACAGAGCTTCGCAGCTTTCTAGGCCTTGCTAATTTCTACCGCAGGTTCATGTCGGGATTCTCTCATATCACTTGGCCCTTGAGTCAAGTCACCAAGGGAGGAGAGAAAGCAAAATTCTTTTGGTCGAAAATTCAACAGAAGGCGTTTGCAAAATTGAAACATCGCCTATGCTGTGCCCCAGTGCTCACATTACCAGACTTGCAACAACCATTTGAGATCGAGATAAATGCCTCTGACTATGCTATTGGGGCAGTCCTTACTCAACAAGGGCATCCAGTGGCATATCACAGTGAAACACTGTCCGACATTGTCTGCAAATATCCCACTTATGACAAAGAGATGTATTCCATTGTACAGGCTTGCCGACAATGGAAGCATTACATTTTGGGGAAGAAACGATTATCTACACAAACCACCGACCCCTGCAGTTCATGCAAACACAAGGGAAGTTACAGAACGATCGCCATCAGAAGTGGTCCACATATCTACAATAGTTTCATTTGAACATCAAGTACAAGAAGGGAAGCACTAATAATGTTGCAGACTACCTTAGCCGACCATCGATCGTGGCGATAACGACCATGCTCAACTCTTGTGGGCATGAGACTTCTGATTGGTCGTTTCTCTACAAGAGTGATCCAGAATTCAGCCACACATACCAGACGCTCTTGGAGGGAAACCAAGTTCCAAAATTTCACCTCCAGAGTGTACTATTGTGTCACATGGGACACCTTTCTATACCTTCAAGCGAGTGTGCCAAGATGATTTGGGAAGCGCACTACAGTCGGGTCGCTGGGCATTTTGGGGTCGAGAAAACCGTGGCAGTACTACAGAAGTATTTCTATTGGCCGAACCTTCGACAGGACATTGAAAAGTACATCCGATCCTGCACTGCCTGCGCCATTGCCAAACCATCCATCAAGAAGCAAGGCCTCTATACTCCGTTGCCTACCCCTAGTCGACCTTGGGAATCCATCTCCATAAATTACATGTCAGGCCTTCCTTCTACTAAGCACGGCAACGACTATGTGTTTGTGGTCGTTGACAGATTCTCAAAGATGGCCATAATGGCGGCCTGCAAGAAGAATATCACAGCAGAAGCCACTGCTAAACTCTTCTTTGAACGAGTGTGGGTACACTTTGGGATCCCACAGTCTATAATCTCAGACCAGGACAGCAGGTTCCTTAGTACATTCTAGTCTAGCCTATGGTCAATGCTAGACACCAAGCTCACAAAGTCCACAACTTTCCATCCCCAGACTGATGGCCAGACAGAGGTCGTCAACAGGATGATCGTACACATTTTGCGCATGTACAACTCAAAGCATCCATGCACATGGGATGAGAGCCTCCCCTATGTACAACACAACTATAACCGGGCCCTCCACAGCTCAACCAACCACAGCCCCTTTCAGGTGGGCTTGGGATTCCAGGCACTATGCCCCATTGACGTAGCCATGCCATTTGTAGCTATTCAGGCTGATTCAGCTCATATCCAATCTGAAGTTTCCAAGGCAAACAACTTCATTGAGTGCATTTAGCACATTTGCCAACAGGTTCATGACATATTGGACAAATCCAATGCTAAGTACAAGCAGCGACATGATCAGCATTGGGTGCAACACAACTTCCAGGTGGGCGACAAAGTGTGGCTACATTTGCAGAAGGAGCACCTCGCTGGACCCCACCGCAAGCTTCGCCCACTCCGATATGGGCCATACACCATCACCAAGGCTGTCAGGGACAATGCCTTCGAGCTCAGTATTCCATCATTCCTTGGTCTGCACCCAGTGTTCAATGTGGACCGCCTTCGGCCCTACTTTCCACCTCTATTGGACACATCAAACATGGCAGAACAACTCACACCAATAGAGTTAAACCTTGACTGCATGGAACAAGCCACCGCTGATCAGATTATGGACACATAGATCAAGAACACCCGCCAGTAGAAGATCCAGCTATATCGAGTTGTCAAAGCAGGGCAACTCCTTCACCAGGGAAAGTGGCTCACCAGGGACCAAGTTCAATAGAAGTTTCCTCATCTCATGGAGGAACTCAATGCAATGAGGACCATTGCTTCCTAAGGGGGGAGGAATGATCCAGGAGGATATCGATGGCCACCCACCTATTCCTCTTGAACCCCCACCGTTGTTTCTTTCAATTTTCTAGTTTTCTTAATTGTAGCACAATTTACTATTTTTGGCAGTTTTCGGGTCTTAAACTTCTAGAGCCGTTTTGAGGCCCTAAACGGCGTTTTTTTGGCATCGAATGGTCGGGCAAATATGAGTCTGTTCCAAACTTAATATTTGTTGTTTATAGATGTAGTCCTTAAACAAATCTTTCTAACGATATATCATGCGCGTCAAATGGAGGTAGTATGCTAAAGTTACGACCCCAGGAAATTGATGTACCAAGTTACCCAACTGGGCCCACATTAAGGCGTTTCACCTCCTAGGGTTAGGTTTTTGGATGTGTAGGGTTTCCATTGTTTTGCAATAATATATAGGCCTTCGAGCCTCATTGTAACACAGAGTTCAGAGGCATGTAGCCGCCACATCTCTTCTCAGAGATAAGCTACCAGCACTCTAGCTAGTTTATTTCCATTCTGTATGTAAACAATTTTCAGTTATTGATTAATGAAATGAAGTGTTATTTCCGCTACATATTTGTTTCTATGGTTATTTGTGTATTTTGTTGCATTCCTGCATAAATCCAGATCAGGACATTATCTGCAGCTGACGAATGGTAAGCAGAACCTTCATGACTAGATCCATCCTGGCCTGAAATAGCACCAGGACTAAGTGTATCACGTAGTAACACACTACCCTTTCTTGCTGTACATACTCTACAGACCCTTCTACTGCAGCGAGAACAAACTAGAATTTCATGCAATCTTTTAGAAGTACTCTTAGAATCAATGGTTTTTATCCATTGTGTTTCAGCATGAACTTCACACTTGGGATCAGTACAGCTATGACCAAAGCCATCTACATTCCAAAATTCAATACCATCATCACCCTCTTCCTCCAGGCCAATAACTGATAATTTCTTGTCCTCAAATGCAATATGACTTGACAATGCAAGGTTTTGTGCAATTTTTCGTAGTTGTGCCATATATGGAAGTTTTAGCAGTCTATGAGAATCAATTGTAGTGTTGTCCGTCGATTGCACAGCAGCCGCCAAAATCAATTGAAAGCTGTCTCCTCACTTAGGAAAGTGGGAGAGGTGTGACCTTGGGGGCAAGCACAGAGCTAGGTACTGTCACCTACTCCTAGCTCCTTCGTTTAGGCTAACTCCTAACGAATCTAAGGGGGGTAGTCCCTACTAAAGAGTTTCTATGGCTCTTAAGTTGTTAAAGTGTTCTTAAAGGTTGCGGATGCAGATGGGTGTTGTTTAAGAGTTATTATGATTTGAAAGTGTTATACTTGTTATAGATGTGACACAAAATCAAAAAGCAATCCACGTTGCAACAAGTGATTAAAAGATAAGTTTAAATTCTAGACTTTAATTAAGCATTCAGTGATATCAATTATAATAAACCATTGACAATTGATCAAATAATATAATTATGCAAATTAAAACAAGGACCAATGTCTTATGGAGTCAATGAAGCTGAAATGCGCCAGAGAATTAAACACACGTCTAGAAATTAAACCAGTGAATGTTAGATTGTGCGAGTGCTCTTGGTAAATTTTAAGGATTTTAAAGATGATCTTGCTTAAGGTGTCTAGAAAACCTAACCGAAAATACTTTCAGTGGTTCCGTTCGAAGACATGACAGACCTGTCTGGAATCACAAGTTAGGTGTTCAGAGAATTAAACCAGCGAGTGTCCAGATTGGGTTGCCCGACGCCCACACTTGGAATTTGCCCACTACCTGAGTATTTATCGAGACAACGCCGGTGCGTTAGTTATGGGGTGAAAGTTTTATTATGTTATCACTTGCAAGATTAACAAATCCGATCACCGTTCTGAGTACGAGTCCAACTTTTCAGGGTCGGCAAAGCATACTAGGTGACGAATAGCAACGAGGAAAATTTTAAGTGGGGAAATGTGAGTTGGAAAAATTTTATTATTAGGAGTACACAGTTCAACTCTCCGACAGAGAGCGCTTTTGACTTCGTCTTATGACAGAAGTTCAAGAGACTTTAACTAAACTATATGCTTGATGCAAGGAAATGCAGTGGGAATGCTCTCCGATAAAGAGTGCTCTTGACTTGTGTTATGCCAAGTTCAAGAGACTTTAGTTCTTTGTTAAAAGACAAGCAACTTGAAATAAAAATATAAAGATGATTTAGTTCAAATAAACAAAAGATTAGATGACTAAACTAACAATTAGTATCTACTTTGCAAAAAATGAAACTACTCTAAGTACTTGAAATAAATCTAAGCTAAGAACAAAGACACTCTTCCCCAAATGGGGAAAAAAAACCAAGTATGGGAGGCCTTATCCCACTTAACTTTGTTTTATTAATGAAGTACAAATGCCTTGGGAATTAAACCCTTGTAAGGACTTTTGAGAACTAACTTAAGTAAAAATGAAAAACTCTTATGAGTTTGTACAAAGGAGAATGACTTCTTTTTGGTTTTGGATCCTTGTCTTTGGATCTAGCTCTTTCTTGCTTGGTTTTGCTTTTAGTTCACCTGTGGATAAGAGCTCTAAACAAGGACTAGTAAGAGTGTTAGGAAACCAAATTTAACTTGTGATTCGAAAAGATTAAGTGGATGGGAAGACAAGTGCCTTATGAGATGAAACAAAAGACCAAAACAACGAAATGAGACCCAAAATCAAGACTTGGAAAGGATCAGGCAAGCTCACCGATTTTTATGTAAAATGCACGATTTTTGACGAAACGATTTGAGACTTTTTGCGAATTTAAAATTAAAGATTTTTTAACATTTTAGGATAATTTCCAGAATCTGGAAAATAGCAGAAAATTGCAGAAACTCAGTAAAAAACAACAATTACAAAATTGCACGTTTTTTGAGAAAAAATAAAAAAATTTAAAAATTTTCGAAAAATTTTCTGATTTTTAGACTGATTTCCAGAATTAAAAAAAACAGAAAAATGCCAAAAATCAACCAAAAAATAGCAAGCTTGAAATGGCACGCTTTTCGAGAAAAAGTACAAAAAAACTTGAAAAATTAACTTTTTTGAAAATTTTCGAAAAAATTTCTGATTTTATGAATTTTTAAAATTAAAAAAAAAAATAAAAAACACAAAAAAACCAGCAAGCCTAAAAGTGAAAATTTTGCACGTTTTTCGAGAAAAATCGTGCACGTTTTCTAAGGCAAAAAGAAAAATGGATTTACAAACTTGAAATGAGACTAGAATCTTAGATCTAATAAAAGTTAAAGATTTGAAAGATAGTAGATCTAAACCCAACAAATAGAACAAAGTATGAATCTTTGATCTACTTAACCAATCATAATGCAAGATCTAGAAATGTGAATAAATTGAGAATTACTTGCATTACTTGGAAATCAAATCGATAGGATAAAACCTATAAAAATGTAGATCCGCTTTGTAGTAACCAACGTAACCAGGAGAATTTTTTGAAGTTTGTTGGAGAAGGAAAAAAAGATCAGAAACCGCTTGCAACCCTACAAACAAAATATATTAATAATGGAATACTTGTATGGTGAAGTTATTAGATGCCGAGAGCTCCTACTAGATGTAATCCCTGAAGACACAAACACTCAATGTAAATTTGATTAGAAGCCTAAGTACTAAATTGTTAGTCTTCAATAAACATAATAATCAAATTGCAATACAAGGGTAGGGTGAAAGAGATATTAATTCACATAGGACGAAGACACAATGCCAAAAGCCCATCAAATGACCTCCAAAGTCTCAATATTTATTAACAAAAGAAGCTTACAAAATCCAACAGAGTTTCTATGCCAAACTCTCCATCCGAATAGAGCTGAAGGAGCCTCTATTTATACAATGAGATCAAGCTAAAACCCTAAAACCAAACTAAGAGTAACATCGGAGTAATTGAATGAGCTCGGCATGATGATTTGGAGTTGAGCTGAGCTGCAACTAAGTTGTAACTGAGTGCTGGAGTAATGAGGGGGGGTGAGGTGGCTCATCCTCCCTCATAATGATCACCCCACCAATTGATAATCCACACTTCAACCAAAAACAAATTTTCCAAAGAGGGCAAATTTTTGACTGATAGTTCAACAGTACTTCAACTGCTACACTTCGATACTTGATCTGAAACTGACCAATATTGATTGGAATCATCATAAATGCTCCGTTCCATGTCATTTAGCCTTTTATTTCGCTGAATTTGGATTAATTTGAAGAGTTTTAATTTTCTCCAAAATAATCATTTTTTAATAAATAATCATTTTTTCCCCAAAAATGATTTTTTTGAGAAAATGAGCGTTATGTGTTCGATTGATGATCTGAAAGTTGGATCTGACTGGTTGGCCAATCAAGAATGATTTTTGGTTTAAGGTTAGAGCCTTCAATCACTGAAAACGGGGTCTGAATGACTAACTTATTACAAACGGGATTTTTTCATTTAAATTATGGAAAAATTAATAAAAAAACTTAGGGAAATAATTAAAAAATTAAAATTTTTTTTTTTTTTTTAACCCGTCCGGTAAAAAAATTTCGGAAAATTTTTAATGGTCCGATTGACTTAGGACAAGACCATGCTCTATTCTAACAAGGCCTAGTAGGTTTATAAACACTTAGTTGGGCTCTAATAACCCCCCAAGGCCCAGAATTCAAAATCGGGCATTCCAGCTTTGGAGGAAGCGGGAGAAAACCTCGTCAATTATACTCGGCTATAGGAAAAGCATACTTGTCAAAGGAAAAAAACTCCTTGGAATACCTTAGTTGAGATTCTACGTCTTAGGAGACCGAACCACTCAAAATACCCTACTAGCACATTTTATTACAAACCCCGCGGGGCCATGGTCAAAATTATTCAAATGAAAAACTGGCTAGCCAATATTTGCTAGACATGAAGACGGATCAACTGATACACTGAAATCAAACATTGAACATGTTTTTCAATCAGCGGCTCCTTAGTTAATCCAACTAAGTGCAAAATTAGTGAATAACATGTAGCAAGGTCTAAAGGTGCCTACATCCGCTGTGATTCTCACTGACACTGAAGTATCAAATGTGTTGGATAGAATGACATTCGCCAGTTCCAAACTATTCTTGCTGGCAGAAATCCGTGAAAATCTTGCTTTAACACTAATTGCTCGACACACAGCTGATTTAACAGAGGGCACCTCATCTTTTGATGCATCACTTACAATAGAGGTAATTATGAAATTATGTTTCTTTTTGCTAAATGGCCGAATCTGAACAATATTAGGATTTATGTCCTTTGAATGGCAGCTGCAATTCTCACATACCTATTGCTTGCTTTAGCAAAAATCTTGAAATTTACCCCTATAAGCGAGGAGGTAACAGGGGGTGGCTAAGCATAGTCAATTTTTATTTTTAGCCCCCCATGGTCAAAATAAATTTTTGAAGATTTCCTAAGTGGGGCGTGTTGTCCGTCGATTGCACACCAACAGCAGAAATCTTCCGAAAGCTGTCTCTTCACTTGAGAAAGTGGGAGAGGTGTGACCTTGGGGGCAAGCACAGAGCCAAGTACTGTTACCTACTCCTAGCTCATCCGTTTAGGCTAACTCCTAATGAAGCCAAGGGGGGTAGTCCCTAACAAAGATTTTTCTATGGTTTAATGTGGTTAAAGTGTTTTAATTGGTTATGGATGCGGATTGGTGTTGTTTAGGAGTTATTGTGATTTAAATATGTTTGTTTATTATGAATTCGACACATAAGACAGATCAGTCCATGTTGCTATCATGAGAATTAAAAGATAAACAATAATTCAAGACTTTATAAAGATGCATTCACAGATAGAAATTTAAATATGCCAAAGACAAGTGATCCATATGTAACAATCACACATATATTAAAATACTAGTGCCTTTATGGAGTCAAAGCTCTGCAATGCTTTAAGAAATAAATCCAAGTCCTGAAATAAAGCTAGTGGATGTAACGTTGTGCAAGTGCTCTTGGTATATTTTAAGTATTTTAAATGATCTTGCTTATGATGTCAGCGAAGGGTTTTCAAGAGCCGGAAAAATGTTCCAAGTTTAATCTGTTGGAGACATGATGGCCAGCCTAGTATCCCAGGCTGGTATTGCGAAAATTGACCAGCTAGCTGAGAAGCTTAGACAACGGGGAGTTTCGGTGCCTCTACTAAGAAGAACTTAGGAAATTTTCTACAACGCTGGTGCGTTGGTTATGGGTTTAAGTTTTATTATGTTTCTCTTATGCGAACTTAGCAAATCCGTTCACCGTTCTAAGTACGAGCCCAACCCGAAAGTCGGCAGAGCATACTAGGTGAAAGATGATCAACGAAGTTAATTAATTATCGAAAAGTGAGTTGCAAATTTTGATTAAGTAGATTAATTAAAACTCTTCGATAGAGAGCGCTCTTGACCTTGTCTTATGACAAAGGTTCAAGAGACTTAATTAAACTAAATGCCTAATGCAAGGGGAATGCAAACTAGCTATGCTCTCTGATAGAGAGTGCTCTTGACTTGGGTTATTGCAAATTCAAGAGACTTAGTTAATTAATTGATTAAACTTAAGAAAAAGCTAAACTACCCAAGAGTCTATTTCAGGTTTTTTAGACCCTAATCGAGAAAGCATGGGGGTAAGTAAACAAAAACAAACGAAAAGCAAACTCTCCAATAGAGAGCACTCTTGATCCACAAAGTGAGATTCAAGAGATTTTGATAATTTTTAGGGTTTTGCAATATTATATCAAAAAGTAAACAAAACTTTGCACTAGCTAAGTAAATAAATAAAGAAAGTTTTTTGTCTTTTCTATTTTATGCAAGATGAACTTTCAGAAATAAACTATCTATCTTCAATAAAAGAAACAAAACCTTAACAATTTGAAACTATTCTATCATATTCTACCTTTAGCAAATTATTAAACAAATATGCAAGCATGAAAAATGGATGATACAAGCTTCCCCCAAATGGGGGAAGAGAGGTGTGGGAGCCGTAATCTCACTTGCTCTTTATTAACTCTTTTACAATTTTTGATATTTTTTGCCTCTTCTTGAATGAGCAAGGTGAGAAAGAGAAAGAGAGAAGAGGGTGGTGTTTCTGTCTTTTTCGCTCTTTGTTTGTTCCTTTGCTTGCTTATGGCCTTTAGGCTCTTTTTGACTTCCCTGAAAACAAGAGCTTTGAACATTAACTTGTTATATGTTAGTCAAAAAATGAAGCAAAAATAGATCTATAAACTAATTCAAAAAATAAACTAAACCTCTACACTGAGACTGGAGGAAAGCGGATAGAAGAAGAAGCTACGAAATGGAGAAGAGAAAAGGCAAAAAGAGGGCTGAAACAAAGTCAAAAGAGGGCTGCAAAAAGGGGTGAAAAAGGCTGCAAACTAAGGCCAAAAGAGAGCTGCAAACAAGACAAAAGAAGGCTGCAACAGAAGAGAAAGAAGGCTGCAAATTACAAGAAGAAAGAGCAAAAGAGGGCAGTGAAAGAGGCAAAGAAAGAAGCTGCAAACTAGCTAAGAGGACAGCCAACAAGGGCATACGGTTTGGCGAAAGATAAGTCACTTAAGCCCAAACCTTGCCTAACTCAAAAAATCATAAATTCTTTACTTCAAAAGATGAATAAAAGTAAGGAGAAAATGGTCAAACCTGTGGATCTTTAAAAGACACTTGGATCTTGTATAGCATGCAATTACCGGAAATTTGTACTTGACTTCAAGAGAAGAAGATGCAGCTGAGCTCAAACTTTTGCTTGGTTGGATGAAATGATTTGCAAAATAACAACTCATAGACTTGCCAAACAAAGGATTAGATCATGTATTGTTCACAAATTGAAATAAAAAAAGTAGCATGAAATATGACTGAATAAACAATGCTTCTTTTTCAATCTCTAAAAGTAACTCAATAAACAGACAACTTGAAAACTACAAATACTTGTTCTTATGTGCTTGCAAAAGCCTTTTAAAGCATAGATTCATAATCTCAAATAGACAAGAAAAAGAAAAATTAAAACAACATCACCTCATTTATCAAGTGCAATCATCCACATGTCACACCACATGAGCCTCCAAAGCCTTAATTTTATTCCAATGGTTGCATGAAAGCAACAAGCATTTATAAAGTTCCACTAGAGTTTCTCTACACAAAATATCCACCCTGATAGAGCTAAAAGAGCCTCTATTTATACAATGAATGAAGACCAAAACCCTAAAACCAAATCCCATGATTTCAGCAACTCGACACCATAATGAAGAGTCCAAACCTAGGTTAAGGTAGGCGTGAGTGAGGGGTGGCCTCCACCTAGGCAAGGCGCCCCCACTCCCAACCCTAAACCCCAACCTCCATCAAATGAGAGCCTCCCACATGTGCTAGAGTGAGGCTTGAGAGAGAAAGCGTGAAGCTTTGAAGGAGACACGTGAGCTTAAAGGAGGCGTAAGGTAGGCTTTGTGGTAGCTGCAAGTAGGTATGATGGGTGCCAAACCCTTAGGGTTAGCACATAATAAGGAATGCACTCAACTCTCTTCCTTGATCAAATCACAAAACCAATCACTGCTCTCCACCTAATCCAATTCGTGAGCTAGAGGAAGAGGACGAATTTCACAACTAAAGGTATCTTAAATGCTCTCTGATTGTTGACTGAAGAGACTTGGTGCCAAGTTAAATCATCATAAATGCCCATTTCCATGTCATTCCGCATTTCATTTTGCTGAATTCGGATTAATTTGGAGAAATTTGGATTTTCTCCAAAATAATCATTTTAATTAATTAATCAATATTTTCCCCAAAACTGATTTTTTTGAGAAAATATGAGTTATGTGGCCGAATGATGATCTGAAACTTGGATCTAGCTGGCTGGATGATCATGAATGATTTTTGGCTTAAGGTTAGAGCCTTCAATCACTGAATTCGGGTTCCGGATGACTAACTTATTACAAATTGAATTTTTCCATTCAAATTATGGAAAAATTTAATTAAGAACTTAGGGAAAATTAAAAATAAAAATTGACGCATCTGGTAAAACTTTTTCGGAATTTTTTCTGAGGGTCCTAGTGACTTAGGACATGACCATAGTCTATTCTAACAATGTCTAGTAGGTTTATATATACTCAGTTGGGTTCTAATAACCCCCCAAGGCCCAGAATTCAAAATTGGGCATTCCAGCTTTGGAAGAAGTGGGAAAAAACCTTGTCAGTTATACTCGGCTATAGGCAAAGCATAATTGTCAAGGGCAAAAAACTCCCTGGAATACCTTAGTTGAAAATCTACATCTTAAGAGACCGAACCACTCAAAACACCCTACTAGCAAATTTTATTACAAACCCCGCGGAGCCATGGTCATAATTATTCACAACAAAAACTGACTAGCCAAAACTGGCTAGACACAAAGGCAAATCATTTGATACACTGGAAACAAACATTTATCATGTTTGTCAACTGGCGGCTCCTTAGGTAATCCAACTATGGTACAAAAAAGTTGGCAACAGGGCACCCCTCTTGTGTTTCCAAAAATAAAAGATTAAAAAAACAAAATCAAAATAAAAAAAATCAAAATTTGAGTCAAAGGAACTACTCTCAAGATGGGTGCCTAGTCATGGAAACTCTAGATCTAAGGGTTAAGCTTCATTGTGACATGGATCTATCTTTTTGACCATTGATTTGAAGAGGCGTCCTTGCTTTTGATTGGTGGATGGCTTGCAAAGTCAACAAACCTAGATCTAAGGGCAAAGGAGAGCTAGAGTTTAGATCTTTGTTTTGGACCCCTGATTTGGAAGTGAGTTTGGGATCTTTTCAACTATAAAAGAGAGGCCCCTCCTCTCATTTTCTCATCATTCTTTGGAGCATGGTTATGTTGCCAAAATACTCTCTCTTGTCTCTCTCTCTTCTCTATTCTTCTTTCTCAAGTTTTTTTTGGCTATTGTAATGTTGTTGCTCTATTTGGGTTTATAATACATCAATCTTTGGAGGATACATTCGTTGGTGCACCCATTTTGTGGCTTAAAGAGTGAGGTAACTGTTTATGGTTGGTTATTGTTGCATTATTTATCATAAAAGCTCTCCTCAAAGGTTATTGTGAAGAGACTTGTAGGTAGAAGTTTTTCTATTTGCACTTGTGATTAATATTGTAAGATTTTGTAAAAGTTTTTGCATGATTTATGGTGTTCTCATCTCTATGTGTGAGTTTTGCAGCTTTAGCTAAACTCTTTGCAGGGATCCAAACTTGGAAAAGTTCTCCCTCCAAGGCCCTAATCTCTAATCTTGTTTTTTGTTTTAGGAATTAATATTTTTGTTATTGTTTAGTAGCAAAATCTAGTTTGCTTTAATAGATCCATGTTATATTTTTATTATATATTTAAGATCTGATTTCTTGCTTTGTTTTAGGTGGTTGGAAATACAATTTTTCAGCCCTCCAATATTCAATTTTCTGATATATAAAAACCTAAATTTTTACTGTAAAATTATTGTATTTTTATACTAACATTTTATAACTTTCTTTTGAGTTTCCTGTCATTTTTCAACAAGCTTTGCTTGCTGGTTTCTAGCAGGTTTTACAGTTTACAAGGGGAGGTTATGCCCAAATCACATAAAAAACACCTCAACTTGCAACTGGTTTCAAAAGGGTTCAAACCCTCATCTTTTCTCATTTTTTTATTATTATTTTGTAAGCACTGGGAGATTCTCCTCGTGGGTATTCTCTAAAAGCTTTCAAAATAATTTGTAATCATATTGTAATTAGGTAGGAAGTAGATCACTAGTTGTACTTTCATTTTCAACTAGATCTAATATTTTTCCATTTTCTTTTACCCACCTTCTCCTTTAGGAAGATTGATGTGTGGTTAGTATATTTTGTTTAGATTGGTTTACTTTCAAGCATTTCTTTTCCAAACAAAGCATTTAGTTAGATCTTTACTTTCTGTCACCTAGTTTACTGTTTTGAAGGAATATACAACTTAAACTGTCCATGTATCATTTGCCCTCCGTTATCTCCCTTTAGGGAACTCGGAGCAAGGGTATGAAAAACGGAAAGGTTTAGGGTCTTTAGGTAATATAATTAGCTCACATTTTTTTCTTACAAATCTTTAAGTTTTTGCAAATAAATTTATTCTATTGTCCAGAGATCAAATACCGACACCTCCCATAAGGGATAAAGCATAGGTTGACTCTGTTGATTATTTAAATTGTAATTTACTTGCTGCACTTTATTTATTGTAAGTTAGTCTGTAATTTACTTTTGTACTTGCTTTTATAAATTGGAAATTAACCAACTTATTTGGCCCCTCCTCTACTCGGTCATCACCCTCCGGGGTCTTCTGAGAAATGACGGGTGGTTGAATAAGTTTTAGTAATAGCCATCCACTTCCATATCGTTCTCTTCAACTAAAAACGGGTGACCTTGGAAGCTACGGGGCGTGAGAGACCGTTGGGGGTCTCATGACGTTCGCGTCCTTTTTGTTGAGCACCGGGCACTTGGGGTTTGACCTTGGATCTACGGGTAGACTTGTTTCCACTTTGTTGAGAGCCCAACACTCCCTCTTTGATTTGAAGGATATGAAGTTGGGGTAGTCACACCACCGAATCTAAAACTTAATCAAGGACTTCAACTTTAAATAAAATTTATTAAAATGAACCAAGAGACATTGCAAAACGACTTACCCACATTTCTGTTTCTATATTTGCTTCAAAGTCCTTGCTTTTCAAGGCTTTCATTTTACAAGTACATCTTGCAAGCATCTCAATTTCATTTCAGTACCTTGCACTTTCAAGTATANTAGTACTGTGGCACGCTTCAGTAAAACATTGTTTAATCTTGTAACTTGAAAGCAATCTATCGATTGATCTTTGGCATAATAACTTGTTCATCTTGTGTATATCTTGTTTCCTTTCAGGTATCATTGTATATTTGTTTAACTATTCTTTAGCACTTGTTCATGTTGTGTAATTCATTTACATTGTTCATATTGTTAATATTGTAGATCTTGCTTAAGCTTAGACAATTGTGGATAATCATTCTTAATTCTTTTTGTAAGTTTGTAACTTGTAATATTTTTTACTCCATTTAATCTAGGCACTGATCTTGTAACATTGTAACCTTAATAAAATAAAATCCCTTTAACTAAATTGCTAATAAACCTTCCTGTAGGGACAACCCCCCTTGGCTCTGTTGGGATTTGGTCTAAACGGAGGAGTTGGTAGACTGTGGTGACAATGGTCCCTAGCTCTAACTTGCCCCCAAGGACACACAAGCAGGTTGGAGACTTCCCCGTGTTCGAAAGTGTGTATTAGGTAGCAACAATCTTCATAAAGACATCGATTTAAATGATGTTGCTATCCTCATCTATTATATTGAAGCATTCACTGGATATTTGAGGTATCAGTTAAGAGATAAAGAACCTGTTGATCTAAAAACTGCCCAGGAATTGGCCGAGAAAATTGAAAAGAATATGCAATCATCGGGCAAGTCCAACATACCAGGGTACACTAGAGGAAACACTTCCTACAACAAAGAATCTAAGGGAAAAGCTGTTGAATCAAAGGATAAGGAAACATCTAAAGATCCTATGAAGGAAATGGACGAAATGATGAAAACCTTGGTGACTAATCAAAACCAACAGATGACCAATCATGCTGCACAACTAAATCATATTCAGAAAAGGTTGGTTATGATGGAAAGAAATCATGTTTCTCATGCACCAAGGAACTTTCAGCCAAAGCCTAATCAGATGTATCAAAAGAAAACTCAAGAACCTAGGATTTCGAACTAGTTGGATTCTGTCAACCTAGTAGAGGATACAATTCCATTTTGTAGGCCTTGTGCAAACCAAGTAATGGAACATGGACTCCCTAAAATCAGTAGTCAGGATACACCATCAAGCGAGCCTGAGTTCGTGAACATGGTAGGCCAAATCTACCCTTTGGTAGATTAGCATTGGCAACAGGCCATAGATTATAGTTTGGAAAAGGATTTCATTTCTCAAAGTTATGGTGAAATGCCTTCCTAGGAAAAAATCTTAGAAATGAGGAATGCTAGATACAAAGGGGCTACCTATCAGAGAAAGGAGAAGTCTACACCAACTAAACAGTTTAAATCTAAGGTAACAATTCCTCCTATTATAAATCCTCTGGTTGTTGTAGAATCAAAGCTTGACATGGGACAATGGTTGAATGATGTTAAAATTTCAGCTTATGCTACTGATATCCTTCAAATTCTTCGCCAAAAAGAAAAATTGATGAAAGCTTTAGAAAGTAGTCAAAATATTGTCAACGAAACTACACCTCCGAGTAATAATACCGTCCTTGAAGATTCTCCTTTTGTCCTCAAAGATATGCCTATAGTCCTTCACAGTGTTGATCCAAAAAGGGAGGATCACCTGCCTTTTATTTCTCTCTTTTAGTTGATGACCTTCTCCTTCATAACTGCATGTTAGATTCAGGTGCTTCATCAAATGTAATTACAAGGAAAGTAATGGAACAGTTAAATTTAAGAATCGCACGACCCTACCACAATGTTTGTGCAATGGATGCAAGAGAAGTTGAAGTGGTAGGTATAATTTTAAATCTGCATGTAAAGTTGGCCAAGTATCCAAACATCGATATGGAAATGGATGTTATTGTGATCGATGTACCAGATAATTGGGGAATGCTTTTATCTAGAGAGTGTGCCGCAACTCTAGGTGGACACATTTAAATGGATTGGACATACACAACCATACCTGCATCAGAAAACACTAGAGTTATACTTCACAGAGAAAAAGAAAGAAAGCGGCATGTAGAGAATCCTAAGAAGCCTAGAAATGAATTTGTGCATTGTACTGACAACTTTGGAAACTATGCCATCTTGTCCAATTTCATGGCCCCTATTAAAGAAAATATTAAAAATGAAAAGGTAGATGAAGTTTGGCAAATGTACTTCAACGGGGCTTATTCCAAAACCGAAAAGGGTGCAGGCATTGTGATCATTTCCCCTTCTAATAAAATCTACAACTTTGCTTTTAGATTGGAATTTGAAGCATCAAACAATGTGGCTAAGTATGAGGCATTGTTTCTAGGATTAGAAACTCCTAAGGACATGGGCATAAAAATGTTGAACATAAAAGGGGATTCGGACTTAGTCATCCTCCAACTTAAGAATCAACATCAGTCATTAGAGAAAATTTCAATTTAAAATGGGCCTTCCAAAAATAATGCAAATTCCATGTCATCATGTATTAGCCAATCAAATTGCTTTAAAATTCAAACAGGGTGCATCTCTTAAACAATTTTTAAATATAAATTTGGGGATAGGTATCATAAAAAAACTACTTTTTTATTCGTGTTTTCGACATATCTCCTTGTGTTTTTACTCAAATTTTGATCGGGAGAGCTCTTTAGATGCGGAATTAAATTCTGCATCCAACGAGTACCTTCTCAGCATACTTTTGATAGGCCCTGCTACCCCAAAAACAAGAAATATCTAAAAAAACGTGATGATGACATCATCATCACGTTTTTTCAGGTATTTCTTGACATCATCATCACGTTTTTTCAAGTATTTCTTGTTTTTGGGGTAGCGGGGCCCATCAAAAGTATGCCGAGTGGTATGTCATCATCACGTTTTTTTAGGTATTTCTTGTTTTTGGGGTAGCAAGGCCCATCAAAAGTATGCCAAGTGGGTACTCGTCGGATGCGGAATTTAATTCTGCATCCAAAGAGCTCTCCCAATCGAAATTTGAGTAAAAACACAGGGAGATATGTCAAAAATACGAACAAAAAAACTAGTTCTTTCTTTTCTTCCTCCAAAATTAATAAATATTATTTTATTATTTTAGCTATTATTTTATTAATTTTCCTTAGGAGGCCCATTTTGAGTTGAAATTTTCTCTAATGGTAAAAGTGATAGACTAAGAAAGTATAGGAATGCTATATGGGATACCATGGACTGCTTTGATGCACTTAATCTTCAAAAAATCCCTAGGAAAATGAATGGTTTACCAGATAAGTTGGCAGTCGCAGCATCCACCCTTCAGATGAGATGATTAGTGGGAATGGAAAAATGGAAATAAACTTCAGGCCTTCAATTCTTGATAATGGAGACCATTGTCGGGTATTTAAATATGATAAACAACCTTTAAGATTCATCCATAATCTCCCGGAGTTTGAAGGTTGCAAGACCAGTTATCAGCAAGAGGGTAAAGAGTATCAGGAGCGTGAGGATTATATCAGAAATCATATTCCAAGTATCCTTATAGCATTTGAGAAGTTGTTTGACAGACAGGATCATCATAAAAATAAAAAAGAGTCAATAAAAATTGGGTATTATGTGGGAATAAATATAGGTACAGACAAAGACCCCAAGTTGATAAAAATTGGAAAAGGTAGTTCGGAAAGAGAAAGGAACAACTTAATCAATTTAATCAAAGATGTTACCAAATTTTTTGTACCATAGTTAGGTTACCTGAGGAACCTCCGGTTGACAAACATATCCAATGTTTGATTCCAATGTATCAGTTGATCCGTCTTTATGTCTAGCCAATTTTGGCTAGTCAATTTTTTATTTGAGTAATTTTGACCATGGTCATGTGGGGTTTGTAATAAAATGTGCTAGTAGGGTGTTTTGAGTGGTTCGGTCTCCTAAGACGTAGAATTTCAACTAAGGTATTCCAGGGAGTGTTTTTCCCTTGACAATTATGCTTTGCCTATAGCCGAGTATAATTAACGAGGTTTTCTTCCGCTTTCTCCAAAGCTGGAATGTCCGATTTTGAATTCTAGGCCTTGGAGGGTTATTAGATCCCAACTAAGTGTATATAAACCTACTAGACATTATTAGAGTAGAGCATGGTCATGTCCTAAGTCAATAGGACCATCAAAAAAATTTCGAAATTTTTTTACCAGACGGGTTAAAAAATTATTTTTTAATTTTTTAATTAATTTTTCCATAAATTAAATGGAAAAATCCTGTTTATAATAAGTTAGTCATCCAGACCCCGAATTCAGTGATTGAAGGCTCTAACCTTAAGCCAAAAATCATTCTTGATCGGCCAGCCAGTCAGATCCAACTTTCAAATCATCAATCGGACATATAACGCACATTTTCTCAAAAATGTCATTTTTGGGGAAAAAATTGATTATTTATTAAAAAATGATTATTTTGGAGAAAATCTAAAACTCTCCAAATTAATCCAAATTCAGTGAAATGAAATGCAGAGTGACATTTCAATGGGCATTTATGATGATTGGAGTTATCATAACTCAGCTTTAGTGAGCATTAAAGATATTTCAGTTAACGGTCTTGTCATCTCTGGCTAAACTCCCAAATTGGATGAGATGGAGAGCACTCATTGGTTTGATGATTTGATCGAGGAAGGAACTGATGATTACATTATGATCTATTGGTAGTGGCTCCTCCAGACCTAAGTATGGATCCTCCTTACCTAGCTCATGCCTTCACCTACCAGCTCACGCCCCTCTCTTCATGCTCACGCCCCTCTTCCTCATGAGGGCGTCATTCACACGTGTGGCTCCTTCTGTGGCTTGGTTTCAGTGCCTAGGGTTGGAGTGGGGGCGCCTTACCTAGGTGGAGGCCTCCCCTCACTCTTAACTCTCCAGTTTAGGTTTTGTGCTCTCAGTGGTGTGCCGAGCCGGTTAGGTCTGGTTTTCTGGTTTTAGGGTTTTGGGTCTTCTTTCATTGTATAAATAGAGGCTTCTTTAGCTCTATGGGGATGGATTTTTGTGTAGAGAAACTCTGTCCAAACTCTGTAAATGTTGTTGCTTTATGCAACCGTGGAATAAATTTAAGGCTTTGGAGGCTCATATGGTTTGTGAAATGTGGATGAATGCTCTTGGCAAATGAGGTGATTGTGTTTCAATTGTCCCCTTTCATGCTTATGTTGGTTAATGATTCATGCTTTAGAAGGCTTCTGTAAGCACGTAAGATCAATTATTTGAAGTTACAATCAAATTGTTTATGGTTTTACTCTTGGAAATTGAAAGTAGCATTGGTTATTCAGTTATATGTTATGCTCTTTTACATTTCAATTTTTGAAACATACATGATCTAACCCATCTTTTGGCAAGTATTCAAGATGAATTTTTGCAGATCACTTCATCCAATCAAGTAGGAGTTTGAGCTCAGGTGCATCCTCTCCTCTTGGAGTTGAGACAACTTCCGAAAATTTCAAGCTTCAAGGAATCCAAGCATCATCAAGAAGAGCTACAGGTTTGAATGTTTTTCTTCATTTGTATTCATCTTTCAAAGTTTAAAATTTTTTTACATTTTTGGGTTAGGGCAAGGTTTGGGCTAAAGTGAACATTCATTCACCAAACCGTATGCTCCTGTTGGCTGTCCCGTCTGTTGCCCACCTATTTCGACTAGGTGGCAACTCCATGTACACGAAGTTGTACATATTTGTACCTTAGAAAAATCTGAGGATTTTTCATTTCTGCAGGGCTATTGCCCCTTTGTAAAACGAAATGTCTGCTCCCCTGCGTGGGAAAATTAATGTAATTTTATGTGCTAGTGTGGGTCATGTGATATGGATGCCACACCATGGAACGGGTTGTTAGGGAAGTCCCCTCATCGAGTGTTTTTCCCTTTCCAATTGACCTTGTTGAACAAACGAGTTTAATCGGTTTGGTTTTCACTCAAAATCCTCCAAAGTGGTGACGGGCGTTCTACCAGTCAATTCCATGAGGTGGCTAAGGCTTCAAAGTGTTATTCATGACCATGCTAAGACATATGTAGAGTCTTGCGGAGTTTCGTTGTGTTGTTGTATTTTTAATTATTTTTTCTAGTTAATTAATTTCACCCCTTGGTGATTAATTAACTCAGTCGTGATGTAATAATGTAATCGCTCGAGCATGGCATTTTGTAATAGGGGCTATGAATGCAAAGATAAACTGCTATGAAACCTCCTAGGCCACTGCTTCAAGTCCCATGTCATTCTGATGAGTGGTTGAGGAGATAGACCATTTTTGTCTAAGCAAGGTCTATTTTTCCTAGGGAATTAATTAAATTCCCTAAGTCAAAATTCACATTATTTGATTTTGAAGTGAAAAATCAAATAATGCCATGGTAAACTTGTTTGGGGGTTACTAAGCCTAGGAAAACTTGTTCCAAAGTTTTTCACCCCCCCATGGCCTAGATTTAATTTTTCAAGTTATTTTTAAATTTTTCCTAAGTCAATTTTAGGAAAATTTAAAAATTAAATTGGAAATTTTTAAATCTAAGGTGAGTTTTTATTTTATCCTAAGTCAAAGGATAAAAATTTATGTGGAGCAATGACTAAGGTCAAAGCGAAGTTAAATGGCTAAACCCTAAGTCTAAAGGTTGGTGTCCATGCTAAACCCTCACTAAATATGTGAAGGGCGCTACCATATTGAAGAGTCTCCTCTATATTAAGTGGGATGTCCAAAGAATAATGGAGAGCGTCCAGGCTATGAAGAAACTTCACTATAATAGTAGAGGCGCTAACCATAGAAGAAACGTCCATCACCATATGAAAGCGCTAGCCAAATTAGAGGTAACACTATATCATAGTGAAGGCGCTAGCATTGGAGGCGCCACTATATTTAATGGAGGGCGCACTAAAAAAGAAGGGACCCACGCTCACATAAAAGTCCAGGCCAAAAATGGTGAAGGCGCTAGCATAAAATGGACCCACGTCAAAATGGAGGAGCGCCACATTTTAGAGGTGGGCGCTAGTGCATTGTAGTGGTAGCGCTAATTAAAAAGGGCCCACGTTTTATTTGGAGGCGAACGCTAAATCTAGAGGGCGCCATATTAAAGGATGAGGGCGCATGCATAAAGTGGGCGCTACCCTATTTTAATTGGAGGACGTCATTTTTAGTGGGGACGCTACCATATTAAAGGGCGCCACTATATTTGGAGGTTGCCAAAGGTTTTAGAGGGGCGCTAACCATATAGAAGACGCCAGCTAAAGTTTGGAAGGGCGCTAGCTCTAAAATGGGCCTTTTTTTGGAGATTTCCACTGTATTTAGAGGGGCGCCTAAGTGGGCCTACTCTTGATTTTTTCCATTTTACTAAAAGCTAATCCAATGGTGGAAAATAAATCAAAAGCCTAAATCTAAAGGCTAGTATTATTTGAGACATGGATTAAGTCTCTTAGCCTTTGATTAAAATTTATCTAATGGTGGAGATTAATTGAGAGAAATAGAAAGCCAAATACCTAGATCTAGTGGTGTGAAATAAACCCTAGATCTAGATCTAATCTCAACCATTGAGCTTCAAAGGGTTGGGGGTTTGCCTCAGCTATATAATGAGGGCATCACTCCCTCATTATTCACCATCTCTTATGCTATTGTTACGCTGTCAGAAAATTCTTCTTCTCTCATATTCTTGCTACCTTGTATTGAAGTTTTTCCCAAGCTGGGCTATTTTAATAAAAAATTCTTTTGGAGGAATACTATGCTACAACTTTTCATGATCTACATTTCCTGAGGTAACCTTGTATTTATTTTGTTTGCATTTGTTGTTATTTTCTAGTTAGCTCTCCACAAAGTGTTTTGTGGAGAGATTAAAGAACAGAAGTGTTTTTATTCTTTTTTGTGAACGATTTGACATCTCTTACAAAGTGTTTTGCAGGAAGTGTTAGGTGTTCATCTCTAGAAGTACAATATTTTGCAGGCATAGTTTGTATTGCAGGTTATCCAAGCAAAGAAATCCCTTCAAAAAACATCATTCCGGCAACATTTTTCAATTCGGCCATCTACTTTCAGCCTGTTTTAAACAGGGTTTTATTCACTGTTTAATGAATATAAACCTTGTTTTAGAGCCCTAACCCCTTATATATTAAATTAACCTTTTATTTCTGCTAGTTTTACTTCATTTAGGTGGCTGGAAACTCATTTTCCAGCCCTCTAAATTCCATATTACTGTTATTTACTACATTCAGAAATTTTTGTAAATTTGTAATTATATTTTAACAACCTTTTTTTAGTGTTTAATGTGATTTGCAGCGAAAAATACCTCGCTGGTTTTTGACAGGTTATTCACATTTAAAGACGAATTGCTGCCCCAAAAGACATAAAATCTCCTCAAGCTTCAACCGGCATAAAAGGGGTTCCATTCCTCAACTTTCTCTCTCAAAATTTTATGTTATTTGTAAACCCCAAAGAGAGTCTCTTGGGGTATTCCTTAAAGTCTTGTAATCATTTGTAATTTATGAGTAAGTAGATTAGGAAGAGATAGATAGTTAGTTTTATTTCCAGCTACCCACCTATCTTTG
>LPNX011056366.1:76297-119242 GCA_001517045.1 Pseudotsuga menziesii
ATTGTAGATTAACATTTCTCTTTTTATAAAGACACATTGTATCTTTTGACTCCATTTAATATAGGCACTGGTCTTATAATTTTGTAATCTTAATAAAAAGATCCCTTTAATTAATCTTCAATTAATTAATAAACCTGGAACATAGTCTTTCCATAAAGACTACCCCCCTTGGCTCTGTTGGGATCTTGCCTAAACGGAGGAGCTGTAGACTGTGGTGACAGTGGTCCCCAGCTCTCGCTTGCCCCCAAGGACACACATAGCAGGTTGTGACTTTCCTGCGTCTTAAAGTGTGAATTAGGCGGCAACACCGTCTTCAATTTGCAACCATCTTTCACTTTTTATTGCAGCCCTCTCTTCTCCTCTTTCGCTGCCCACTTTTGCCCTCTTTCTTCACTTTTTGCAGCCCTCTTTTTGCCTTAATTTGCAGCCTCATTTACCCTTTTTACAGCCACTTTTTGGGCCCTAGTTTCAGCCTTCTTCCTCACTTTTTACAGCCCCTCTTTCACCTTTGTTTTCAGCCTTCTTTGACCTTATTTTGTCTTCTTTCACCCCTTTTTGACTTCTCTTTTTCGTAGCCTTTCATTCCTCCTTTCTTCCTCCGGTTTTGGTAAGGGCTGGGTTCTTTTTTTGTCATTAAGTTTGTAGATCTAGTTTCAATTTGTTTTTGTGAACTAACACCATAACGAGTTAGTGTTCAAAGCTCTTAGTTTTAGGCAAGTGAAGGAAAGCCCAAAGGCTAAAAACAAGCAAGGAAGCAAGTAAGAGCAAACAGACCAAATCATCTCTCTCCTCTTTCTTCCCTTTCTGGCCATCTGCTCATTCAAGAAAAAGGCAAAAGCAAAGTCATCAAAAGTTGTAAAAATTAATAAAAAGCGAGTGGGATTACAGCTGCCACACCCCTCTTCCCCCATTTGGGGGAAGCCTGTATCGTCCCATTGTCATGCTTTTTTCATTTTTGTTTAATAAATTGCTAATGGTAGAGTAGGATAGGATAATTGCAATTAAGTTAGTTTATGTTTGAAAATGAAGAAAAATATTGATTTGATTGTTTAATTAGACATTGCATAATCTCTTACTGTATACTTACCCCCTTGCTTTCCCGATTAGGGCCCTAAAAAGCCTGAAAGAGACTCTTGGGTAGTTATATTTTTTATGTGTTTTATTTCTCTTTCAAGTTTAACGAATTAAATAAGACCCTTGAACTTGCAGTAACACAAGTCAAGAGCACTCTCTATCGGAGAGCATTCATAGAACTGCATACCCCTGCATTAGGCATCTTAGATTAGCTAAGTTTCTTGAACCACTGTCATAAGACGGGGTCAAAAGCGCTCTGTCGGAGAGTCCTAATTAATTAATTTAATAAAATTTGCAACACACACCCCCTAATTAATTAACTTCATTCTCTCCTTGCCGGAGTATGCTCTGACCGACCTCAAAATCGGAGTACCCAGAAACGGCACTGGATCTCTAAGCTTGCAAGAATAACTTAATAAAATTTAAAACCTCGTAACCAACGCACTTACGTTGTAGGGAATTTTCTAAAATACTTCTTAGTAGAGGCGCCGGAACCCCGCTGTCTAAGCTTCTCAGCTAGCTAGTCAATCTCTGCGATACCAGCCTGGGATACTGGGCGGGCTCGACATGTCTTCAACGGAGTGAACTTGGAATATTCTCTCAACTTGTTTGACAAACCTTCATTGACACCTTAATCAAGAGCACATAAAATTCTTAAAACCTACCAAGAGCACTCACACAACCTAATATTTACTAGTTTGATTTCTAGACTTGTTATTTAATTCTCTTGCGCATTTCAGTATTGTTGACTCCATAAGGCACTGGTCCTTTGTTAATCTGCATAATTATCTCATTTTGATCAATTGTCTGTGGTTTGTTATAATTCCTATCTCTGAATGCATAATTAAAGTCTGGAATCATTACTTATCTTTTAATCTCTTGTTAGCAACGTGGATTGATTTGATTTATGTGTCATACTCATAATAAATAAACACTTCTAATCATAATAACTCTTAAACAACACCCATCCGCATCCGTAACCTGTTAAATTTTCATATGCTTAACTAAGACATCAGTATTTCATTTCGTTTTCATAACAAAAGCATATAAACAGGATCACTGAAAGATAGACAAGCACAACCATACAAAAGGAACACAAAGATTTATCCTGGGAAAACCCTAAAGGGAAAAACCCAACAAAAAGCTTCCTCAATATAGATGCCCCAAAAAGAAAAAAAAGATAAAAGATAAAACCAGCAAGGAGATCAAAGCCTGATCCTCCTCCTTCTCCAGCTACTTCTCTTCTCCACTAATGCGCTACCCAAGTGAGAGTGTGTGTCACAAATGAGGAGCATCACACATCTATTTATATTCATCCGATCACTTTAATTAACTCATTTGACATGTAGGCTCGAGTTAATCATGTAGGCTCGAGTTACACATGTAGGCTTAAGTAACCACACTAGGGTGCTAATGACCCACCTTTACAATTAGAGGGGACTACCTCATGACTCTTATTAGTTCTTCCGATTAGAAGCATCGAGGTACAAAGTAATACAAGTGGTTCTCCCGATAGGGCCCTCGGGGACCACAAAAGATACATATAGAATATTCTTCGAAGTTACAATATTTCAACACTCCCCCTTAACGAGAAGGGTATTCTACAACAACATTAACAACAACAATAATAGGAGAGAGAAAGATAGGACATCATCAACATCATCAAGGTAACACATCTATAAATCATTGGAAGCTTTTCAACATCATATAGTCTTCGTCTTCAATATTCAACGACAGCAACTCTTTGATCAACATCATCTTCAACACTTTGACCTTTCGATCAGCAACATCTTCAGCACTTTGACCTTTCGATCAACAACATCTTCAGCACTTTGACCTTTCTATCAGCAACATCTTCAGCGTTTTGACCTTTCGATCAGCAACAATATCTTCAACATTTTGATCAGCAACATCTTCAGCACTTTGATCTTTCGATCAGCAGCAACATCTTCAACATTTCGATCAACAACATGTTCAGTACTTTGATCTTTCGATCAGCAACAATTTCTTCAGCATTTTGTTATTTCGATCAGCAACATCATCATATCCTGATCAGTAACATCGTGATCAGCACCATCATCATACTTCAATTCTCGAACAGCATCATCATCATATTCTGATCTTTTGATCAGTACATCGTCATCATCACATACTGATCAGTACGTCATCATCATCATACTCTGATCTTTCGATCAGTACATCATCATCGTCATACTCTGATCTTTCGATCAGTACATCATCATCATGCTCTGATCTTTTAATCAATACATCATCATCATCACACCCTGATCTTTCGATCGGTAAATCGTAATCATCATCATACTCTGATCTTTCGATCAATACGTCATCATCATCATCATGAAAACATCATTATCATCAACATCATCAAAACATCAACATGATCCTTCCTTTCGGAATTACGGGATTTAGGTCTTTACGGAGTTACTAACGATTCTTCCTTTCAGAATTACGGGATCAACACATTTATGGAACTCAGACAATCCTTCCTATTGGAATTACGGGATCAACACATCTGTGGAACTCAGACAATCCTTCCTATTGGAATTACGGAATCAATTCAATGATCCTTCCTTTCGGAATTACGGGATTTAGGTCTTTATGGAGTTACTAACGATCCTTCCTTTCGGAATTACGGGATCAACACAGATGTGGAACTCAGACAATCCTTCCTATTGGAATTACGGGATCAACACATCTGTGGAACTCAGACAATCCTTCCTATTGGAATTACAGGATCAATTCAATGATCCTTCCTTTCGGAATTACGGGATTTAGGTCTTTACGGAGTTACTAATGATCCTTCCTTTCCTTTCGGAATGACGGGATCAACACAGATGTGGAACTCAGACAATCCTTCCTCTAGGAATTACGGGATCAACACACGTTCTCGAGTACGGAAGTCACCGGATCCGTTCTAAACCGAAGTTCAAGGATGATACAATTCTGCCACATTCACAGGGACCGAGATCTCCGGATACATTTTGAACCGAGGTTCAGGGATGATGCAATCCACCACTTTCACGGGGGCCAAGACCTCCGGATACATTTTGAACTGAGGTTCAGGGGTGATGCAATTCACCACTTTCACGGGGGCCGAGACCTCCAGATACATTTTGAACCGAAGTTCAGGGATGATGCAATCCTACCACTTTCACGGGGGCCGAGACCTCCAGATACATTTTGAACCGAAGTTCAGGGATGATGCAATCCCACCACATTCACGGGGGCCGAGACCTCCGGATACATTTTGAACCGAAGTTCAGGGATGATGCAATCCCACCACATTCACGAAGACCGAAGTCACCAGATCTATTTTGGACAGATGTCCCAGGATGATACAATCCCTCTTCATTCTCGAGGACCGAGGTCACCGAATCACTTTTGGACAGATGTCCCGGGATGATACAATCCCTCTTCATTAACGAGGACCGAGGTCTTCGGATCACTTTAGGGAAAATGCTCAGGGATGATACAATCCCACTGCAACATCACTACTCCCCCTTTCGGGGAAAGTCTTTTTGAACCACACCAAGCTTGTCTCGAAAGTGTTCGAACTTTACTCGAGACAGAGGCTTTGTCAGCGCATCATCATCTAAACCATCTTCATCTACACCTTCAGTATGTGAATACGGAACTATCACCATCTGTATCTCCAGTATGTGAGTACTGAAAGCATCATCAGGTCACCATCATTTGCATCTACAGTATGTAAATACTGAAACATCATCTATATCTTCAGTATGGGAATACTGAAATCATCATCATCTCTATATTCAATATAGAAATACTAAATCACCATCATCTGTATCTATAGTATGTAAATACTGAAACATCATCATCTGCATCTTTATCTTGAATGTAGAAATATCGAATTTCTATGTGTTACGACGGAACACAGGGTTCTCTGTTATCACAACTCTCGTCATCACATAGAATCAATGTAATATCCATCTTCAGTTCAAAGAGACCTGATATCAGCTTCCGAAGCCACATGGCTTCACAACTTAGCAGAGCAATCTGCAATGTGTCTTGCTTCAACCATGCTACGAGAAACATTGGACTGTTTCCTGCTAAACCATGAACTCATAGCAGACCCCAAACAAAAGCATCTACCTAATGTGCTTTTCCTGTCTGAGATACTTCCAACCCAATCTGCATCTGTGTAGCCATACAATCTATACTCATGGCTACCATCATAATATAAACCAAAGTCTATAGTCCCTTTCAGATATCTCATCACATGTTTTGCAGTTACTAGGTGAACCCGTCTTGGTTGAACAAGATATTGACTTAAGGTGTTCAAAGCAAAACAAATGTCTGATCTGGTATTTGTTAAGTACATCAATGACCCAATGATCTATCTGTAATGAGTCATATCCACTAACTCTGATGAGTCATCAGCTAACAGCTTCAGGTTGGAGTCCATGGGTGTGGCCATGACTTTGCATTCCAACATATTGAATCTCTTCAATATCTCTACCGCATACTTTCCCTGGTTGAGAAAGGTTTCTTCTGAACTTTGCCATACTTCCAGACCTAGAAAATAATGCATTAAGCCAAGGTCTTTCATCTCAAATTCTTCTGCTAGTTTCTTCTTGCTTTCCATGATCTGTTTCTCATTTCCTGTCAAGGATAAGTCATCCACATATAATAACAGGATGACAAGTTCATCTTCTACAACCTTGAGATAAAGGTTAGGATCAGCTTTATTCTTGGTAAATCCCATACTCGACAAGAAACTATCTATTCTTCCATACCAAGCTCTGGGAGCTTGCTTCAGGCCATAGAGGGCCTTCTTCAACTTGCATACGTGATTCCATCTAGCTTCAACTTCAAATCCTCGTGACTATTCGATGTAAAACTCTTTCTCAATCATACCATTAAGGAAGGCTTGTCTTTACTTCACCATGGAAGAAACTACCATGATAGTTCTGAAGGAAGTGTACCTTACTTCTTGGAGTAAGTGTCTCTTCAGAGTTAATTCCCTTTTTCTGAAAGAAACCTCTGGCCACAAATCTTGCTTTATACTTCTCGATACTTCCATCAACTGCATGCTCTATTTTGTATATCCATTTGGAGGATACAATACTCTTTCCTTCTAGTTTGGGAACTATATCCCATACATCATTCTAGTATTCTTTCATCATAACATCTTCCATGAATTCGTCTTGTCAGATCATCAACATATCCTAGTCTTCTGCATTCAACTTTGAAGGTTGGAACCCACTTTACTCTTGGTAAAGTCTCGATCCATCAAGAAGCTGTCCATCATGTCTTACCGTGTCGAACTCAGATATCTTCTGTAGTCACTCCCCCTGAAGTGGAGTATTATCTTCCTTCTTCATTTTGTACAGGTGGTTCTATGCTTGATATATACTGGTCAATAGAGTATGTCATGTCATAGTCTATTATTTCTGAGGCAAATCACGAACCTTTCTTTGTACACTTGTTCTTGTAGATCCATATGGAGGATACTATGTACTTCCCTTTATGTCTCGAAATCATATCGTATACATCATTCCCCATGATCAACTGTTATTCTTTGATCATAGTTTATTTTATAGCATTCTTTTCTTCATCTTGAGTTATCTCTCATACCCATGGTGGTCTTCATCCTTTGAGGTGGATCTACCGCTCTATGAAGCTCTTTCTTCTGTCATGGTGTCTCTGACCCTGGGAGCTTTAGATTCATGTTTATTGAATTGTCATCACTTGTTCTTCGGAACAAGTTTCGTCCTTCTTTTCTTGCAGGAGGTTGTACAGGACCTTTCCTACAATTCAAATGCACCAGTTGCATGGTTAGAGCTATTTCATAAAACATATGCATAACGACAAATTCTTATGCATCATGCAACTATTTAGCCAATACAACATTCATCCATATTTCACAAAAACTTTCTAGATGCCTTCCATCCCTACCATGACATCATTGAGATGGTGCACTAATCCAATATGTCAGCAAAGAGGTTTGATAAGTAGCACTGGAGAGTTGTATAGCGCCATGAGCTATTTACCCATCATATGCATATTAGTAGTATTAATGTAAACAATCTATCATGCATAACACATCAACTGAATACAATCAAATGTATAACAAAACAATATCATGAAATGGCAATTGAATACTCATCTTTTATTTGTTTCGTGGGTAGACTCCATCTTGATCATTCTGCTTTATCATCTTCTTCATTCATGAAATCATCATTTCTTATCCAAATGATAAGATGAATAAGAGGTTCTTCAAGAATTGAGTTTTTTTCATATTCCTCATCGCTTGAGGGATCTTCTTTGAATGGTGAGAGCTTGATCTTCAATTGCTCCCATCTTCTTCTTCTCTTCTTATTAGTCGAGCTGAAAGTAATCACTTACTTCTGGCATACATTCTTCCCATGAATGAATCCCATGATCCTGGGAGGCCATTCAAGGTGGCTATCACCACTTCTACATACTTCTTCTTCTACCGCTTCAAGTTGTTCTGCATTCTGGATCTTCACATTCTTCAACTGTTTTCTCAAAGCCATCTTCTGATTTAAGTTCTTATCTTCAAAATAGCTTGATCAAGGAATCAAACATCTTCGGTGTCTTTAGGGAAGACACTTGTGGTATAAGTTGATCCGTGATTGAATCAACAACGATCTTCTTGGCCTTGATCAAGTTCTTCTTGTGTAAGTCTTTGAGGCTCATCTCCCTCTAGAATTGGAACCTCTCTACTCATGTAGGTGTCTAATTCATTTTCTTCAGAGAGATCAAATACTTCCATACTTGGAAGTTTTCAACTTCACCAAGCTTATCATCAAGCTGATGTGATAGATCATTTTGAAATGAGAACCTCAAATGCAAATAGCAAAAGATTAGATCTTACCGATTTGAGGTGTCCGTCCTGCTTCCGGAGTTGGCTGATCTAGGGTTTGTTAGAGAAACCCTAATTTTCAAAACTTGAAATCTTTCAGATCTGATTGGATAGAAAGATATATCTCTTCAAATGGAGCTGTCCAATGTACTCCTTTTCTGAAAACAGTGGAGGGAAGCTCTCGTAACAGGAAGCCCTAGTTTTCCAATTTCTTCTGCAGAAATGCCTGTTACTGTTTTTGTAATATCTCCGAAATTACTATTCCTATGTGTCTGAAATTTTTCACTCCTCGCATGTTCCTGATCCAAACGCATAGGTTTCATCAGAATTTGTTTCCCCAATTGAGATTTATGATCATTTTCCCAAGGTCACATGTTATAGGACTGTTCAGAACAATGAAGTTGTACGGCATGCCACGTGTCACTGGTTCATCTTCAGGTTCTGAAATTTGGACCAAAGAAAATACAGGCTGTGCTCTTTCTGGAACATCTTCAAGAATTCCATTTGGACCTCTATAGCCCATGCTACATCAATTCTTCCCAGGTGTCCTGTTTAAGGATGAATTCTGGAAGAGGCTGGAACCCCAACTTGGAGGGATCATATCTCCTAGAATATAGCGAATCTGAGGCTGAATTTCAGATACAGTGTAAATCAGTATTTTATCTTCGGCCTCTGCAATTTTCAACTCTTGATCCTTCTCCAATATTAGGATATAGCGAATGTACCAAAACTTAGCAGTTTTAGTATTTAGGGTTTTTCCAGATCGGGGTCAAACTAGGGTTTGACTTTCCCAGAGTTTCACCCAACCAAATTTCTTGATCCAGGTCTCTAAACTTCGATTTTGATGAGGAGAACAATCATTTGCTGGGCTCACTCAAAAATTCTTCTTCTGTAGAAAGCCCTAATTTTTCGCACCAAAACTGAAAATTCTCGTAATCGAATTCCGCTTCGACAAAAAGATGCGCCCTTCAATAGAGAGTCAGTCTAGCCTTCTTTTGCTGATCGATCATGGATAGAGACCAAAAAAAAAATAAGAAGCCATAGATTCTTTAGCTGCACAATGTCTTCTTTCAGGGTGGCTCTGATACCATGTTAAATTTTCATATGCTTAACTAAGACATCAGTATTTCATTTCATCTTCATAACAAAAGCATATAAATAGGATCACTGAAAGATAGACAAGCACAACCATACAAAAGGAACACAAAGATTTATCCTGGGAAAACCCTAAAGGGAAAAACCCAGCAAAAGCTTCCTCAATATAGATGTCCCAAAAAAAAGATAAAAGATAAAACCAGCAAGGAGATCAAAGCCTGATCCTCCTCCTTCTCCAGCTACTTCTCTTCTCCACTAATGCGCTACCCAAGTGAGAGTGTGTGTCACAAATGAGGAGCATCACACCTCTATTTATATTCATCCGTTCACTTTAATTAATTCATCTGACATGTAGGCTCGAGTTAATCATGTAGGCTCGAGTTACACATGTAGGCTCAAGTAACCACACTGGGGTGCTAATGACCCACCTTTACAATTAGAGGGGACTACCTCATGACTCTTATTAGTTCTTCCGATTAGAAGCATCGAGGTACAAAGTAATACAAGTGGTTCTCCCGATAGGGCCCTCAGGGACCACAAAAGATACATATAGAATATTCTTTGAAGTTACAATATTTCAACATAACCAACTAAAACATTTTAACCACATTGAGCCTTAGAAAACTCCTTGTTAGGGACTACCCCCTTGGCTTCGTTAGGAGTTAGCCTAAATGGAGGAGCTAGGAGTAGGTGACAGTACCTAGCTCTATGCTTGCCCCCAAGGTCACACCTCTCCCACTTTCCTAAGTGAGGAGACAGCTTTCAGAAAGTTTCTGCTGCTGGTGTGCAATCGGCGGACAACAAAAGAAAATAGAGATGTGTTGGCCTTTAGTTATGATGAACTTAAAGCTTATCGGGAAGATGTGTTTCGATACACCATTCCCCTCACAGAAGAAGCCAAAGACGTCAAACCTTTCCGACAAAAACTTAGGCGAATAAATCCTAAGTTGGTCCCCATTGTTCAGAAGAAACTTCAGAAAATGTTAGCAGCAGGGATCATAGCACCTACAAGACATTCATCATGGTGCTCCAACTTAGTTGTTGTTAGAAAGAAGAATGGGTCAATTAAAATATGTATATATTTCAGGAATCTAAACATGTCTTGCCTAAAGGATAATTACCCATTGCCCGACATGGAAACATTACTTCAAAGAGTAACCGGTTCAGGAATGATGTCCATGTTGGATGGCTTTTTTCGGATATAACCAAGTGTTAGTAAATAAAGAAGATCAACATAAAACAACGTTTACCACACCTTGGGGCACTTACAAGTTTTTAAGAATTCCCTTATTTTAAATGCAGGTGCCACTTTCCAGAGAGCCATGGACTTTTCCTTCAAAGAAATCATAGGCAAAGTGATCGAAATCTATCAAGATGACTTAACTATTTTTTCGAAAGAAAGATCTAACCACGTAAGTCATCTTAGGCAGGTATTTATGAGATGTCGTAAATATGGCATTTCCTTAAATCCTTCCAAGTCAATCTTTGGGGTTGACAAAGGAAAGTTGTTGGGACACATCATCTCCAAGGATGGGTTCAAGATTGATCTTTAATGGGTAGAAGCCATTAAGAAGGTTCCCTTTCCTTAGAATTTAAAAGCTCTCCAGTATTTCAATGGTCAGATAAATTTCATAAGGAGATTCATCCCAAATTTAGCAGAACTAATGAAACCTCTACAAAAATTATTAAAGAAAGATGCTAAATTTGTGTGGACGAATGAAGGGAGGATGCTTTCAGAAGTATCAAAGATGCTATATCTAGATCACTTGTTTCAATCAATCTGGATTATTTAAAAGAGTTTCAGATTTTCTCTTTCGCCTCGGAAGACACAATTGCTGGTGTTTTGCTTCAGAAAAATAGTGAAGGACAAGAGCAGCCTATAGCCTTTATGAGTAGAGCCTTGCAAAATTCAGAATTGAAGTACACTTCCATGGAAAAGCAAGATTATGCGCTTGTCAAGTCCCTTAAACATTTTAGAACTTATGTTGGATACTCTAAGATCATTGGGTATGTACCCAATGCAGCTGTCAAAGACATCATGTCTCAGTAGGATTGTCTAAGCATCAGGGGTAAATGGGTTTCAAAGATTCAGGAACATGACTTAGAGATAAAAACCCACTAAATTGATTAAGGGACAAGGGCTTGCAAAGATGTTAACTCAGGGGAATGAGAAAGCTTTAGGAATGATTTGTCAGAACAATAATCTAGAACAAAGTGTATCAGATGAGCTTCAGAGATTAGAGTAGCAGCCTTGGTATTCAGACATCATCTTTTTCCTTCGTAACCTTACATGCCCTGATCACTTACTTAGCCATAAACGCAGAGCATTAAGGTTAAAAGCAACTAAGTATTGTTTAACAAATGATGGTCTAGGTTGGAGAAACCCAAACGGCTTAATATTTAGATGTGTTGATGAACCTGAGTCTAAGAGACTTGTAGTTGAGTTCCATGCAGGATTTTGTGGTGGGCATTTTGCAGCTAGAACAACCACCCACAAAATCCTTAGAGCAAGTTACTATTGGCCAAACCTTTTTTTAGATGTGCATAAGTTTGTCAGAATTTTCCCCCACTGTCAGTTGTTCACTGGGAAGCAAAAGATGAAAGCTTTGTTGTTAAAACCAATAGTAGTCCAAGCCCCTTTGCAGTAGTGGGGGCTTGATTTCATCGGTAAGTTCAAAGACAATTCAAGCAATGGTTATTCTTGGATACTTATCGCCACAAATTATTTCACCAAGTGGGTAGAGGCATTACTGACCAAGAAGGCAACTGATTTTGTAGTCATGGACTTCCTAAAAGATAGGATTATTACATGATTCGGTGTGCCAGCCAAAATTATCATAGATAATGGCCCATGTTTAAGTTCTTCAAAAATGCCATCTTTTTGCCTCAAATATGGCATTGTCTTATTGCATTCATCCAACTATTATCCTCATGGAAATGGTCTAGCTAAGTCAAGTAATAAAAACTTAATGACCATAATCAAGAAAACAGTTGGTGATAATAAGAAAGCATGGGATAGCAAGATTAAGTATGCATTATGGGCTGATCGGATTACCAAAAAGAGTTCAACCGGGAAGAGTCCTTTCGAACTTGTATATGGCCTAGATGTCACCTTACCAATCCATTTAAAGCTTCCAGTGTATCAGCTTCTTCAAAACTTTAGCTCTAATCAGGATGCCAATCAAAACAGAGTTAACCAGTTGATTGGGTTAGATGCGAACAGAAGGAAGTCCCTTGACCAGAGTATCAAAAATTCAGATAAAATCAAGAGGACCTTTGATAAGTCTACCAGACCTGGATCCTTTCAAGTAGGTGACACAGTTTTGCTATGGGACAAAGGGAGGGAAAAACCTGGAAAGTGTTGCCGCCTTACACACACCTGGGTCACGTGGCAGAAATCTTCAAGCCACTCAGTGTATCCTTGGGGGCAAGTCTCAAGTCAAGGCTGTCACCTTGTTCTTGACTTCTTCGTTTAGGCTCAACTGCTAACGAAGCCAAGGGGGGTAGACCCTATTAAGTTACTAAGGTTAAATTACTTAGTAAGGTGATGTTGAACTGAATGAGTTACTTAGGAGTTTGAAATTTAACCATAAACAACCATAGATGACAAGATTCAAAAATGAGCGCACGAAAGCACAATGCTGATACACAATATAAATATATAGCAAGAAAATAACCAGTGCCTTAAAAATGGAGTCAAAAAAGAAATAAATATACTTGCATGTGCTTGGAGTGAATGTTTTGCAATTGCCTCTTGGTACGTTTTAAGTTAATGTGAAAATATGAGTTGATTAAAATTAGGCGAAGGGGTGGACTCTAGATATACCCGAGAGTACTTGGAGTATGTCCAAAACTAAACCTTCACGGATACCCGCAAGGAATATGCGGGCTAAATGGAGTCTCTAGGGCTATTGTTTATAACGCACCCGTTAGGGTGTGACAGAGATAGGCGCCTTGAGGTCACTTTTTAGAAGTTTCCGCTTCCTTTGGGTATTTTGCCACCGTAATGGTTTGATCTAGGTGTTGGATTTTCACCTAATGGTTTGTCAATTTGAGAAAGTGAATCCTAATTATACTAGTCACTCAAATGCTTTTGATACAACTTGATTGATTGGGACGAACCGCAGCCAAGTGCAGAGCATACACACCAGAGTCTTGTCAATTTTAGTAAATTTTGAGATGGATGTTCTTGTTAAAAAGAAAACCCTCCAGGAACCTATTTCGGTCCAAGTGGACCTCAATCGGGGAATCAAGGAGGGGTTGATTTTATTATGGTTACTGAAACAAATGATGATAGCAAATGAAACATAAAAATATGAGCAAACCACAATTTTCTAATTAGACTACCACGAACCTTTCTTCACCTTTCGGCTCAAAAGGAGGCTCGTGGGGTAAGTATTAAAGTTACTTTGAAAACAATAGAAATGGAATATGGAATTGATTTTATATCAAAGTATACTACCCTATAGATTAATACTACGCTATATTGAAAAAGATGAACGAAAAGCAAAAAATGACACGGACGCAAATCCCCCACAGGGGGGATGGGGAATGGGCTCGAAAGAGCCTATTCAAAAATTATTTTTATTACCAGCGGTTATAATATCAGCAAATTGATATGATGCCTCTTGATTCTTATATATAATGAAATCAAGAGCTTACAAAGTACGAAAATTAAAGATTTTAGTCAAAAAGGGAGACGACCCCTGGGGGGATTCAGAGGCCCAAAAGTCACTTTCGAGCAGCAGCTCCTTCTTTTTTCTGTTATTCCTGCTAAAAAATAGCAAGCTTATTAGACTAAAATATTCCCAAAAGCACTCTGAAAGTACCTTTGGGTCAGCTTACTTTTAACCAAAAAATGCTAAGTAAAAACTAGATAAAAAAGGTAAAAAAAGAAACCAAGGAAAGCAAGCTTTCCTTGGGATCTTGGCTCGCCTTTTAGGCAGCCAATATGATGTGCACTGATTGCTAGATTTATCTTTTATAACAGCAAACAAAAATCTAATGCATGCAAGCTACAAATTTTCTTTAAAATTCCATGCAAAAAGGACGATTTCCCTAAAGCTAGATCTAGAATGCTTATGAAACCTTTTAAGAGCAAGATCTAGACTATGGGCTTTGAGAAGATAGATCAATGTTAAATTTACTTTTAAGATGATAGATCTAAACAATATCAAAGCTATGAACAAAGTAACCGGGTAAAAGAGTTGATTTTGAAGGAGGAAGAGGTGGAGAGAAATGCTGGTAGCCTTGAAGATCCACAGTGGAGCTTTTAGGTGGAATGTCTAGGGACTATGCCTTTGGAAGGTTTTTGAGAGAGTGAAGAAGCAAACTAGATTAGCATTCTCTCCAATCTAGGAACCTGCAGCTCAGCTGAAATAAAAAAACTTGCCAAAAAACTTGTGAGATCCGATTAGTACATACACAGAGATTCAAAATAACATGTATATAAGCTTACAGAACATGCTGAATCTAGATCTCTAAACATGCATCAAAGGAAAGAGATAGCCAATAAACTTATTGAAAAGCACCTTTCCTATCAAGATTATAATAAGCTTATTATCAATCTTAGCAACGAATCCACAAGCAATTAGCAAATTATGAACACAGATACAGGTTACCTCAGTAAAAAAATGGCAATGATCATCCACACATACAATGGCACAACACCGTCTTGCCTCCAAAGCTTCTCTTTATTTCAAATGAACAATAACAACAGTACAATAGCAGCAGCACCTCAATCCCAGTTCTAAGTAGCTTGGAAGAGGTAGCCAGTGCTTTATTTAAACAGAAAACAAGAGATCCAGCCCAGGGGGGGCGCAAATCCCAAGGAGACAAACCACTGTAGCTGAAGGAGAGTCCATCAATGCCTGATCTGTGTCTAACTGAGCCTGATCTGAGTCTCATTGAGTGCAACTGTCAATCGGGGGGCTGATCTGACTGACACCTCAACCTGTTGACTGAAGGATCCACCAAAACTCATCCAGATGAGCCAAAACGTGTGGAGGAGAGAGGGAGGGTGAAATTCCCCATAAAAGATGTTGAAGATCAACTCTGGATCTATCCAGATCACCTCCATCAATCAAGGATTTGTCAGATCCAGTCAATCTGGTTCAGATCTGACTGATTTCAATCAAATCGGCTGAGAATCCACTGATCTATGATTTTGGATTTGCTCCGTTATTCATCAATTTATTAATTAAAATAATCAATAATTGATTTTTGGGGCTTTTTGACCCGAGTGATGGAAAATCACTCAAAACTAGGAAATAGTGGGTCCATGGGTTTACATGGTGCTCTTAGCTTCAAAATGAGCACCTACATGACTGAAACTGATTATTTGGCCCACTTTTATTACAAAATCAATTTTCCAATTAAATTATTAAAAAATAGCCTAAGTTTTGGAAAAAATAAATTTTAATAAAAAACACTGAAAAAACTAAAAAATTGAAAAACTGAAAAAGCCTAGGGGAACTTAGACATGTTCATATGACTCGACCATGATGTCTAGCATGTTTATACATTGACACATAGACTCTAATAACCTCAATAGGCCTAAATGCCAAGCCGACCCCCCCAACTTTGGAGGTATGGAGTGAAAAACTCAGAAATTATCAGTCGTTTATTCAACAACCAATAATAACCAAGGGAAAAAACACCCTAGGCTGATCGGATTGACAAATAAAGTCTAAGAGACCGAGGCTTTTACAGACACTATCATGCTAGAACATTTATTACAATTCCCCCATGGGGTATGAACATGTGATATAGTACAACAAGCACTTCCCAGAAGTACTTCCAAAGGTCTTCTGAAGTCCGAACAAGTTATCCTTGTCCGGTTCACCAGGCTCACTTGATAAAAAAACCACTAAGTACAACTTAGGTGGTAACAAAAAGCATGGAAAATTTGACAGCTTATGGATGGGACCTTATATCATTGACGAAGTAGAAGGCACAAATTCTTTCCACCTAAATGACCTGGAAGGGGAAAGATTAAACCTTCCAGTGAATGGCCTTCTGCTCAAAATGTTCTTCACCGGGACGGTTTGATGCCTTTATTGGCATCGATGGTATCAGGGCCTATTTCTAAACTTATCCTTGCATGTATTTTATTTTTGTATCATATTTTTGTATTATAGATGTTGTATCATAGTACTAACTTTGAAGATTTTGTTGTATATTAGTGTTGTAAAATAGTTTTTCTTTTTGTACATTATATACTAACTTTGTGCAATAGCTTAGTTTCCTAGTTGCTTTCCTTTTATATATGTGTTACTGATAGAATTTAGTTTTCGTGTAGGACCCAGAGAATCAGGAGTTCTCACATCCTCTTCTTTGATCAGAGGATCATTCAGAGCACGTGTCCCTAGATGGAGCCAGATGTTACCTACTAAGTCATACTTAGTCGGTATTATTAAATGAGCTGGGTGATGAGAACATACACTTGTTCACCTTTCAGAATTTAGAAGTAATTCAGCTTTCGTATGGGAACTTTTTGTTATCTTTTTGTAAACACATGTTCATAACCCCTTGGGGAAATTGTAAAAATTGTCCTAGCATTTAATTTTTTATAAAAGGATCGGCTTCCCGGACTTGAGCATCAAGCCAATTAGCCCATAGTGTTTTTTCCCTCGGTTATTCTTGGTTGTTGAACAAACGACTAATAATTTCAAAGTTTTTCACTCACACCTCCAAAGTTGGGGTAGTCGTCTTGGTGTCTCGGCCTTAGGAAGTTATTAGAGCCTTCGTGTCAGTGTTATTCAACATGCTAAGCATTGATTTTGAGTCGTATGGACATGTGCTAGGTCCCCCTAGAGTTTCGTCAGTTTCCAAGAAAATTAAAAATTTACAAAAAATTATGCTATTTTTTAATGGTTTAATTAGAAAATTTCAAAATGTAATAAAAGTCAGACACAGAGTCTGTTTATGACGTGGAGACACTTTTTTTCACACCCGGAGCATCCACTTTACCCTAGGGACCACTTTCCACATCAATCAAGCAGCCGGAACACCCCGTAAAGCATTACTCAGCTAAAGATGCCTCAGAAGAGCATTTTAATGCATGGTAAAAGTTTGAAAAGGATAAAAAATTCAAATAATAGTTAAAGGGGTGACATGGCATGGGTCCCCATGAAACTTACGACCCTCTTCAACTTAAGTGGGTATTAAACTATTGTTTTAAAACTTTGGTTTGAGTTAAATAAAGAACGCATGAGATGGGTGATGTCATGGAGACTCCACTCTTTTTAATGGTGGATGCTACCGTTAGAGAGTGGGGTGGACCCCTTTGTATGGTAGTTTTAAAAAACTTTGGTTAGTGTTTTTATTATTTCTAAACACCAAAGAAAGAGCTAGCGAGTATTCAAATGGATGGATGACGTCAACTCACCATAAGAAAGCTCACGCGTGAGGATGTTTGAGGAGTGCGCTAGCACTAGGGAAGTGGACCCCCCCTTTTTTATTTGTATCCTTATCATTAAAAAAAAGACATGAGTTTATTATAGTATTTTTTTCCATACGTCAAGGTTTGAGGTAGCGAATATATTATTGGTGAAATTTGCTCATGGTCGTACAATCACGAGAGGATTGAAGGATGCCGATTTGAATTTGGTAAAATAGATTGGGTGTGTTGGCAGCCTGTTTGTGAGTTAACAGAGAGAGGTGTCAATCACCTCTACAATTCAACTCAGTCCCTCATCAGTTCCTCCTCAGTTAAGCTCAGTGTGACTCCTCTTCAACTTAGTTAACTCTGAGTGCATCTTCAGTGTTGGTAGCCCCCCAGAAGCTTAGCTCTAGCTATAAATAAAGCAGTCGTTCTCTCTTTCAAGCTAGTTAAAGTTGGATGGAGAGGTTTTTCCATTGTAATACTACTATATTTTCATTGTGAATAAAGAAGCTTTGGAGGCTTGTTGAAGCCCCGACTGTGTATGTGGATGATAAGGGTGTCTAAAGGCTTACAACACATGGAGAAAACCTAGCCAAAGGCTTCAAGCAATCCCACGCAAGTATTGCTTTATCCTCGAGCTGTTTGGGATAGTGATCTCCCATGGATACTTTTGTAGCCTCCTCTGGCTTGTATGGGTTTGATCCATAGAGGATTTGTTTCCCAGAGTGGAAAACAAGGTAGTTGAAAATAAAGGAAAAGGAAAACTAAAACCTATCTAGGAAAGGAAACTTAATCTGAATCTGAACTACTTTGTAAAGGATGTGTTGCCGCCTAATTCGCACCTCGAGTAACGTGGCAAAAATCTTCAAGCCACTGGGTGCAACCTTGGGGGCAAGCTCGAGCCAAGTGTTGTCACCTGATACTCAGCTCCTCCATCTAGGCCAACTCTTAGCGAAGCCAAGGGGGGTAGACCCTAATGGAAAGTAAAATCTAGGGTTTTTACTCTATAAGAGAAATAATTAATTCTAGGAGTTTTAATATGGAATGGATGAAATTAAAAATTACCAATTATTGCCAACAAGATTAACCTTAGCAACACTTTAGCACAAATTAGATACACAAAATTCAATGACACATTGCAATATTAACTTATGCAAAAAGAACAAAATAGACTAGTGCCGAAATGAAAAGAGTGCTTGCAAATGTGGATTGCTAGTGTAGTCTCAGTGAAAGTATTGCAGTGTCTCGGTTGGTAAATTTTAAATTATTAAATGAATTGATTAAGGAATGGGTAAATTGTGGGTTTGGCCCAACAAGTCAAGTCCCTTCGAACTGAGTGCTAAAGCGGTAATACCAAGTGTCCAACGGGGCGAGGATAAACCTACTTAGAGTAGGCCCCTGACTCTGTAGTGATTACCCTTTGCAACCTCCCAAGTTCTCGAGAAAATTACTTAAGTGGGTTTTCCTATTAGATCTAGTAACTCGTATCCCTTTCTGATACAACCAACTAATCAAACAAGCTGCAGCGGTGTAGAGCATACGGGGAAGGAGTCTTGGTTTATTTTTAAATTTTTAGAACAAGTTTTCTGATTTAGAAAAAAGATAAAACCCAGGAGCCTCTTTCCAGATTCAGTACTTGGGCAAGCCCTTATCCACGAACCTGTACTCGAAAAAGCGAGGGGGTTTATTTTAACTTAGCAGTGCATAGCAAAGTTGTTTTTGTTTTTAATTACTACACTACTCAAATATTTTCCCTTATGGTACTTCGGTATAGCGCAGTGGGTAAGTATTCAGGTTACTTTTGCAAAACTCAAACAAAGCATGAAATGATAAAGAAAAACAACTACGCTAACAGCATATAAGAAAACAGAAAAAGGACACCGACACAAATCCCCCAAGGGGGATGGAGACCGGGCTCTATCGAGCCTACTCAAACTTACTTTTATTAATCGGTTACAATGCTTCAGCAGAGATTCTCTTTGGTCCTTGTTATCTGGGATCCAAAGGCTTACAACATGCAAAGAAAAAAAGCCCAGCTAAAGGGAAAGCCTCCTAGAAGGTCCGGATGTTCGAAAAAACTATTTTTCGGGTAGAATTTCCTTCTCTTTTTTGATGGGCCTGCTAAAAACCAGCAAGCATATGTCAGTGAAAGATGCCCAAAAACACTTTGGAAGTGTCTTTGGACAACATGCAAAAAATTACAAAAAAAAATCTAAGTAACAACTTATTACAAAAAAAGAAACAACTAAGTGAGGCAAGCTAGAAAGCTTGCCTTCTTAGGATCTTTGCTTGCCTCTTGAGAAGAATGGCAAGCAAATCTCAAGCACAAAAATGTTAGATCAAACTTTAAAATGCACAAAAACTCTTTCAACAAGCTTTTTTAATTTTCAAAAATTTTAAACTTGCGGAAAAAGGGAAAAGTAACTAGATCTAGAATTTTAAATGTACCTTTGAAGTAGACTAGAAATTGAAACTTTTAGACATTAGATCTACCTTTGATATGACTTTAGATGCTAGATATTATATTGAAACGTTTGAAACCGAAAGAAAATTTTAAGAAATTTGTGGATCAAAAGTTAAAGAACCCAGGGTAGAGCAAGAAATAAAGGATAGAAAACGCCTCCTTGGTGAGATCAAAGGGACAAAGCTTATTTTCCAATTTTACTGAAGGAAAGGTAGAGCACATTCATTCATCAATACTCCAGCTTTAGCTTCCTGCAAAATATTATCAACACTAGCAATGGGGATTAAAAAATACCTGTGTATACCAAAAGAGACTACAACAACAATGTAGATCCAAGCATGAAATCATACATATATCAAATAGTCTTCTTCGACTTGCAATAAAAGAGTAACCTAACAAGAATTACCTTTTATTTTTACAAAAATACCATTTCCTTCTGAAATCAAGTTAATCCCAAACATATGCAAGCATGGAAACAAATACAGGTTACCTCACTAATGTAGAGTAAACTCTATCCAAACATCCATAGATCCCACACAGAAACTGCCTCCAAAGCCTTTTATTCACAATACTCAAGAAAACTATTACAATCTTACAAGCAGAGGTTCCACCTTTTGATGATGAACAAAGGAGAAGAGACCAGCTTATATAGAAAATGCCAAACCAAGGGGAGGATCCAAAACGAGAGATGGAGTCCGCGTGAACAAGGAACAACTCGCAGTCCTTGATGGCGTTCACGAAATTAAGGGAAGCGATCTGAGTTGTTTGGTAAGATCACCGTGAAGGAGGTGCCACCTCTCTCCAATAATCGCCACCACTCCACAAACTCTTAAATCAGGATGTCGAGCCCAAGTGTGAGCTGCCACATCACATACAACACGCCGATTCCAATGGCTGCGTTATGATATGCGAATCCTGTACGTGGACACATGCACGTCATCAAATGCCAAGTCGAGAATGTTTCACGTGATGTCACTATTAGCTAGCCACCAGTAAAAAGGGCGCGGGCCACACCATTAGCTAGCGCAAACCATACATCAATCTTGCGCATGAGCTCCATCCACATAAGAGTCGACATGACCTTTGACCCAAGTTCTGGTATGTGACGGGTCTAGTGTGAGTTATAACCAAAGTTTCATGGATGACGAGAGATGAAGGTAGGGTCCATACCATTCATTATCATAACCAAGGCTAGCGTGAGTCTCTCCTTAGGTTGACGTCACCTTGAATTAAACTCCTTACTTTGCTTTAACACCCAACTTTGATTTTATATGAGCTCATGTATAAATTGCTAGTCACACGGGACCCCTTTCATGTCATGTTAACATTAAAATAATTGAATTTTGACTTATTCAATCTGTGACCATAATGCCAACTTGTCCAGATTTAGCATTAAAATGTCATTTTAATGCATTTTTAGCCAAATACTACCTCATGGGGTGCTCCAACTGCCCGACTAATGTAGAAAGTGGCCCCATGGGTAAAGTGGACGCTCTGGGTGTGAAAACGAGTGTCCCCACGTCAGAAACGGACTCCGTATCTGACTTTTATTACAAATTGAAGTTTTTTAATTAAATCATTAAAAAATGGCTTAAAAAACGAAAAAAATATATATATATATATTTTCTGCGGAAATTGACGAAACTCTAGGGGGACCTAGTACATGTACATACGACTCAATTTGATGCCTAGCACGGTGAAAAACACCAACACGAAGGCTCTAATAACCTCCCTAGGCCGAAACACCAAGATGACTACCCCAACTTTGAAGGTGTGAGTGAAAAACTCAGAAATTATTAGTCGTTTGTTCAACAACCAATAATAACCAAGGGAAAAAACACTCTAGGCTAGTCGGCTTGATGCTTAAGTCCGGGAAGCCGAGCCTTTTATAAAAAAAAATGCTAGGACATTTTTTACAATTTCCCCAAGGGGGTATGAACATGTGTTACAAAAAATAAAACGACCCTGAAGGCCTGAAAGGACTTCTGAACTCTGAATATGAACAAATATCTTGTTCATTACTGGCGGCTCATTGAAAGTCAAACTAGGTGCAGCCTAGTCGGTAACAGGATGTTGAATTGATTATAGGTTGTCTTAAGGTGTCTGGAGAACAAGTAAATCACCACATTGCTAGAAATGTAAACGAGATGACAGTCTTCTTACTCAAATCACAATTGTTTAATGAAAATTAAATAAAAGCAATTCAAGATTAAATTATTCAAGGTAACCTGCATGTGCACATGTCAGTTGAAAAACCAACATATAAGCTATAAGACTTTCACTGTTAAATCACCTACAGAAATAGATAAAGACAGTTAAAGAATAAATTCCTTAGAGCTCTATCAGTGTATTAACCAGTAACTAAGAGAAATCTCAGTTATGAGCAAACACATTAATCAATTACAAATGAATCACAGCACCATCTGATCATTTGGAATAAGGAAATTAAGATCTGTCAAAGAAATTCAATCAAATCAAATACAAGAGATAAGAAACAACAAAACTATATTTATTCAGAATTCTGTAATAAATTACATAAACCTTAGGAAAAATAGAGGTATTTTTCGGTCTCCTATACCGATCTTCCTTCCTCCAAAGGTCAAAAGTCCTTGATACATTCGAGAACAACCTCTTAAATAATTATTACAAAGAATGGATTTCCCTTTAAAGGGGATCAAAAAACCTAAACAAAACTAAAATCCCATAAAATCTCTCCAAACATTCCAAATACATAGCAATTCCTCGATGCCAGGGTAACTGGCGGATCCAATGCCAAGTTGGGCATTGCACTTGTGATCTTCAATCTCATTTTTTGCCAGTTTATACCAAAATCGAATAAAGATGTGGATCTTTCCTTCCACCGCGAATGGTCGTTTGATCAATTGATCTACATCATGTATGCTGACATGTTCAAGCTTCTTGATCTTCTCCTCCTCTTCATCTCTTCACTGCTCCACTTGCTCAATCATCAGTCCTGGTGGACATGCTTTTTCAATAAGTACCATTGCAGGAAAGGATAATTCATCCATGATGTTGTCTGCTGCATACCACCTTCTACTGCAAATGGCTTGTGCTTTCTTTATGGCTTCAGCAATGGTTTCATCCAAGTTTTCCCGGGCTCTTAAGATAGTTCTGACTTTCTTGAATTGGAAGTTAGTAAGAAAGGTGACATTATCTAGCTTATCTTTCATGTATCTTTGCCAGTATGTGACCTCATCATAAGCCTTGGAAACTTGCTGCCTCTTTTCAACTAGATCTTCCAGAACAACAAACATTTTGTCAAAAGTTAGGTTTTAAACAACTCACTGACCAAACCATGGTGCTCCCTGTTAGTCCGAATAGCCAGCTCTTTGAATTCTTTCTGAGAAAATTTAGAAAACGAGGATGAAGCTGCACTTGCAGTTGGATCTTCATACTGTCTTTCTAACAAGGCTACCTTTTGCACCAAAGTGGCATTAGTGGTCTTTTCCCTCCTTAGCTCATCTTGAAGAGCAACATTCTTTATTTGAAGTTCATCATACCTGTCTCCATGTTGTCTCTTGAGCTGTTCTAGTTCCTCCTTCAGGCTGACAATTTCTGCCTTCTACTTGTCAAATTCTTTGTTCAAAGTATTAATAGCATCAAAATTGGCACATGTAAAAGCTCCTAAAACAGATGCAGCATCTGTGGCATCCACCTGTGGGTCACCTGATCGTTTTGTCCATACAATCTCATTGGCAAAGGATATGTCCATATCACTCTGATCCCTGCTCCCCTTCTTACCCCTCTTCACCACCGATTTATCAGCTTTACTGTAACGATATTCTCCCAGAGATATCACAAAATCTTCATTGAACTCATCCCTCATCTCATCAATGGGTATATTAATTCCTGTAGATATCAGAGAGGAAGTTTGAGTTGTAGTGTGAGAAGGAATGGTCATAGTAATATGAGAAGTGGATGGAGAGGAAGTAACAGTCTGAGTAAGAGTTACTTCAAGGGTTGAAGAAATGTCGGGAGCCGAAGTTTCAATAGATGAAACTTGCAGGGTAGTGGTACTAGGTGATGAAGGTGATAATGCTGAGGTTTTCTCATGCACAGGGGATGATACTTAGCTGAAAGAAGGAATATGCAGTGGGATTTTGAAAACTGAAGGCACAATAGATGATGGAATGGGCATATCCACAGGAGTAGGTGTAATAAATTCAGGTAAACATGTAGCATCTTGATAAAGCTGAGACATAAAGGGTGTCACAGTAAAACTAGTAGATAATGAGGATAAAGCTGTGGTTGATGAGAGAAGTAAGGCTGAAGATGATGGGCAAGGCTGGGATGAATGTTGTGGTTGTGTGGGAGGTGATGAAGATTTTCCATTGCTACCATTTAACAGATTGATAAGATCATGTAAATCATTACCATTACCAGCTTCTACAGTAACAAAAACATGAGAAATCCTTTCATCCTCCTCCTCTAAATGCGTCAAGTATATGGTAGAGGTAGGGATGGAAGAAACTGTAACCTTTAACCTTTTGAAAGGTTTCTCTTCAATCTGAGTTTCTTCAGATTGAGCCTTCTTAACAACAGTAATTACCTCAGCAACTTCAGCTGGCTGAGGAGTCGTAATTTCTTGAGTGTCTAGTGCTGAAGTCATTATGCTCAGCTTCTGTTTGATTTGCTCCAAAGTATGTAGATAGGCCTTAACTTGTTGATCAACAGATGCTTGTTGGATTTCTTCCATGGGGCCTTTCCCTTTGTCTGTAACTGAACTGGTTGCCATGGGTATGTTCTTGGCTGCTAGAGCCTCCTTTTCTTCCTTGTCTTTCATTACCTTTTCTTGAACGTTCAGCTCCATAGATCTGTAATGTCGAACCGAGGTTTAGAGGAAATTTGGGCCATACTTTCCTCTTAGGTGTTGCACATTTCTTATAAATCCCTTAAGTGACCGTCTGGAATTAAATTTCTTCAAGGATTAACCTGTCAAGCACCACCTTAGGCAGCATATGAGCAGCATTGCTACCAAAAATTCTGATATAGGTGAATGACTCACCGACGTACCAATCTCCCATTGTGGCTATGAGGGTTTTGGCTTCAGGAGAGAACACAGGTGCTTCCTTGTTAAAAATTAGGAAATAAACTCGGCTGAGGAAACTCTCATAGATGTCATAGAACCTGGTTACATAATTAGAGTCCCATAGCTCCGATTTGTAATTGCGTACAGGTGGAGCTGGTAATACCCAATCCCACCCCATATTTGGGTAATGCAACTCGGCGCAAAAGATATCAACAGTGAAGGCAGATAAGAAGTTGGGCTTCTTCCTGGTAGTCACTTTCTGTAATTCCGGTATGGCAGTCTTAAGTTCTAATGACAGGATTGCAGCCCAGGGGAGGGACTCGCCTGTAGTTATGACATGGTGGGAAATGGGGGCCCATTCTTCCTTGAAGTAAGAACAATTGGGAATACCGTAGAGCCTGCATAGCATCGCTGTGAGGAGGGAATAAGGTTCTTTGAAACATTCAATGGGGTAAAGTTCATCTTTTCTCTGGGAAAACTTGCGCGGTTCAGCCATCCAGGATTTCAACATTTGGTCAAAATTGAACCTAGACTTGGCAGCTTTAACAAAATCTGCATCAAGGAGCTGCTTAAAAGGTTTGAGGGCATAAATTTTCACAAAAGTTTCAGAGTGGAAATTGGCCAATTGCAATCCAGTGCTAGTGTTAAAGGAACGGTCTTTCGAATTAGCGTGGTGTTGCCACCTAATACACACTTTATGACACGGGGAAGTCTCCAACCCGCTTTGTGTGTCCTTGGGGGTAAGTTAGAGCTGGGGACCACTGTCACCACAGTCTACCAACTCCTCCGTTTAGGCCAAATTCCAACAGAGCCAAGGGGGGTAGTCCCTACAAGAAGGTTTATTAACAATTTAGTTAAAGGGATTTTATTTTATTAAGGTTACAAAGTTACAAGATCAGTGCCTAGATTAAATGGAGTCAAAAGATTACAAGTTACAAACTTATAAAAGAATTAAGAATAATTATCCACAGTTGTCTAAGCTAAGCAAGATTTACAATATTAACAATATGAACAATGTAAATGAATTACACAATATGAACAAGTGCTAAAGAATGGTTCAACAAATATACAATGATACCTGAAAAGAAACAAGATATAAACTGGATGAAAAATTTATTATCTCAAAGATCTAATGACAAATTGCTTTCAAGTTACAAGATTTAGCAATGTTTTACACAAGCATGCCACAGTACTTTAAAGATATTATACTTGAAAGTGCAAAGTACTGAAATGAAATTGAGATGCTTGCAAAATGTACTTGTAAAATGAAGGCCTTGAAAAGCAAGGACTTTGAAGCAAATACAGAAACTAAAATGTGGGTAAGACGTTTTGCAATGTCTCTTGATTCGTTTTAATAAATTTTATTAAAGTTGATGTCTTTGATTAAGTTTTAGATCCGGTGGTGTGACTACCCCAATCTAGTATTTCTCAAGTCAAAGAGGGAATGCTGGTGCGCTCAAAACAGTGGAAACAAGTCCACCTGTAGCTCCCACGTCAAACCCCAATGCCCCGGTGCTCAACAAGGAGGACGTAGAATGCCTAGAGACCCCCCATGGTCTTCTACTCCAACTAGCTTCCGAGGTCACTGTTTTTAATCAACCGAAAAAATAGCAAGATAGATGCCTATTACTAAAACTCCTCTACCCCCTATCGTATCTCGTGAGTACCCCGAAGGGTGATAACCGAGTAGAGGAACAGGGGCTAAATTCGTTGTTGGTTAATTTTAGGGGTAAATTTTAAATCTTGTAGTGGTTAAGCATGCAAGGTCAATTTTATATTATCAACAAGATCAACCAAGCAGTATCCCTTATGGGAGATGCTGGTACTTGATCTTGGACTGAAAAAGCAAAGTGTGAAGGTTTGTAGCAGAAAAAGAAGTTGTTCTAATTAAGCTAAGCCCCCACCTCTCCTGCTTTTCATACCCAACTTGAAGTCCCTAAAGGGAGATGACAAGTTGGGACAGAGGATACACCGGATCAGTGGGTTGTATGGTTACTCCTTTGACAGAAATGAAAATTAGATTTAATTACTTTGAACAGAAACTTGAAAGGAAAATGCAATTAGCTAAAACAATATCCTAGCCACACAACAATCTCTGTAATAGAGATGGTGGGTAAACAAAAAATAAAAATGTTAACCTAACCTCACTTCAATCCCTTAAGGGAAGGTGGGTAAACAGAAATAAAACTTGCATAAAGAATAAATCTAAGCAACTAGTGTTCTAGGCTATCTCTGCACTACTCATATACATATTTACAACAGCTTTCAAAGCTTTAGAGAATACCCCAAAGAGAACTTCTCTTTTGGGGTTTACAATCTCGTAGAAAAGAGAGGAAAAATTGAGGTTTTTTGGCCTCTTTTGGACCAAAACTTTTCTAGGGCTTTTCTTGGCAATTTTGGGCAGCATAACCCCTCTTCTGTGCATAAACCTGCAACAAACCAGCAACTTTACTTGCTGGAATTTACTGCAGAAACACTAAAATAGAAAGTTAGCACAGATTAGTATAAAACCCAGAAAAATTATTGAAAAATCTGAACTTGAAATTTTGGAAAAAATGAAGTTTTAGTGGTCAAAAAATGAATTTTTCGGCCTCTAAATGATATATGAACAGTATATTTATAATTCTATTCTAATCTATAATGAAAGAAAGCCCTAAAACAAGGGTTTTATTCATTATACAATGAATAAAACCTAGTTTTAGGAGAGAGAAAGAAAGATGGACGAAAATGCAGATTTGAAGATGAAACCCTTGGAGAGATGTCCTTGGCTTAGAAAACCTGTAAACAAATATTAGATCTGCAAGAAAATGTAAGCCTAGTGATGAATATCTAACAATCTCTACAAAATACTTTGAAGAAATTTGCTAAACAATTCACAAAAGAGGGTAAAAATACTTCTACTCTCTAATCTCTCCACAAAATACTTTGTGGAGAGCTAACTAGACTAATACAAATATGCAAAAACCAAATACAAGATACAAGTTACCTCAACAATAGACCATGAAGAATGTAGAACAATAGCACAATGTTCCTCCAAAGAATTTCCTTGATTATGGCCCGACTAGGGCAAAGCTTGATACAAAAGAGCCTCTTAGGGCTTTGAGAGAGAATAATAGAGAAGAGAGGGAGAAGAGAGTATTTTGGCAGCATAAACCTGTTCTAAAAAATGATGATAATAAAATGAGAAGAGAGGCCTCTCTTTTATAGTTGAAAAGATCTCAAACCCACTCCCAAATCAAGGGTCCAAAATATAGATCTAAACTCTAGCTCTCCTCCACCCTTAGATCTAGGTTTGTTGACTTTACAAGCCATCCACCAATCATAAGCAAGGGTGCATTTTCAAATCAATGGTCAAAAAGATAGATCCATGTCACAATGAAGCCTAACCCTTAGATCTAGGGTTTCCATGACTCAAGTGGGGCCTCTTCTGACTCAATTTTTAATTTTATTATTTTTAATTTTATCTTTAATTTTATCTTTAATTTTTTAATCTTTTATATAATCTTTAATCTTTTATTTTAATTTTTAATCTTTATTTTATCTTTTACCTTTTATTTTTACCTTTTTATTTTTAAATCTTTTAATCTTTTATTTTCAAGTTTTAATCTTATATTTTTTATTTTTATCTTTTTATTTTTTAATCTTTTAATTACTATCTTTTATTTTTATATTTTATTTTAAATTTTTATTTTATTTTATTGTTTTTATCTTTTATTTTTTTATTTTAATTTTTTGAATTTTTTATTTTTTAATCTTTTATTAAGACAAAAGGGGCACCCCACTTGGGAAATCTCCAAAAATTTATTTTGACCATGAGGAGTTTATTTAAATAAAAATTAACTATGATTAGCCACCTCCCAAACTTAATTACCATGGCCTTATTTGATTTTTTCCTTCAAAATCAAATAATTTAATTTTTCACCCTAGGAAATTAAATTAATTTCCTGGGAAAAGAAAACCTTGTCTTAACTAAAATTGCTCTAACTTTCTAACCCCTTGTCAGAATGACATGAGACTTGAACCAATGGCTTAGGGGGTGTCATAGAATTTTCATTTGCATTCATATCCCCTATTACAAATGCCAAGGTTCAAGATATTACATTATTACATCAAAACTTAATTAATTAACCACCACATGGTAAAGTTAATTAATTAGGAAAAAATCAAAATAAAATTAAAATCCTAACGAAATTCCGCAAGACTACAAGATATGGCTAGCATGTTCATGGACAACAACTTGAAACCTTAGCCACCTCATAGGCTTGATTATCAGAACGCCAATTCACCACTTTGGAGGATTGGTGAGTGAAAAACCCAACCAATTAAAATTGTTAATTAACAAGATTAACTGGAAGGGGAAAAAAAACACTCGGTGAAGAGGACTTCCCTGATAATAAAATCCATGGTGACATCCTTAGAGGAATGACCCATGCTGGCATATAAAGTTACATTAATTATCCCACGCAGGGGAGCGGACATTTCGTGTACAAAAGGGGTAGAATTACCCTGCTAAGTGAAAAATCCCTAGGATTTTTCTATGGTACAAACTGCACAGAATGTACATCTTCAATGTACATGAGGTTGCCACCTAGTTGAAATAGGTGGGCAACACGTGGTTCACAGTCCATCTGACTGCATCATTATAAGCGAAGACAGCCGGTCTCGCAGCAATCATGTGTATACCAGAATCCCTAATTCTCTCATAAATAAGTCAGTCATTTTGAAGGTCTGAAAGGTCGTTGTTGTCAAAAATGGAGTAAACTCGGGACCAATCCAGCTGGTAGGTTTCGCTGACCCGACAAGTAGTGTCGGAGAAGACACCGAAATTGGGGTCTCTAGTAAGCATGTCTTTCTGGAGGTTTTTACTCTGGGTAATTCAGGGTGTTTTGGATGTTGCCATGTTCTATTGAGTATGCGAACCAGAAATTTAAAACTAACTTATACAGAAACAACAGTAAACGATTTGAATTTGGAAAGGAGACTTGATAACCAACCTGAAACTGGAGTGAATGCTGGCAAAAGAGCTTGGTAAAAATATGAAGGTAAATTCTTGTAGAGCAACAAGTTACAGCAGTAAAAAAAGTGATGAAACCGTGAATAAGACCAACATACATATACTTTGCAGGAAATGATTCAGGCCGTAGGATGGGGATGAAAACAACGGTCGAGATTAGATTTTGCGGGGTGGAGATTAAAAAGAAAAATCAAAATTTTATTAATCAGTCCGTAACCCGCATTCCACATTTTGCGGGATGCGGGGTGCGGAATCGCAAAACAGCAAAAATTTAATCAATCCTCTATGCATCCCGCATTCTGCATTTTGCGGGATGAGGGATGCGGGTTGCGGAAACACACAAACCAAATAATATAAAGAATGACAACTCGCTCCCCGCATTCCGCATTTCTGCGGGATGTGGGTTTCCCCAATCATAACTATCAAAAATCTTTCGCATCCCGCATTTCGCATTTTGTGGGATGTGGGTTGCGGGATGAAAAAATTTATTTCATTTAACATTAAAAATCCTGCATTCCGCAACTTGTGAGATGCGGGTTGCGGAATCGAAAATCAATCCCAAACAAACTAACTTTCCGCATCTTGAAAATATACAAATCAAACATGGATTTTTGGGAATTTTGGCTAAGTTGGGGAATCCCAGAAGTCAAGAAAAATGTAATGGAAGCCAACTAAAACTACAAAGGATTTTACCAAGTTACCTTTGTATATGTGATTGGGCTCCCGTGTAAGAATAACATGGGATTTGTTGTACCTACAACAAGGCTATACCGTGTAGTGCATGTGATTGTGTGTATTCCCAGCGTCATGCTGCTAATGTGATAACTGCAAATTTTTTCCAATTCTTGTGCTACTTTGTGTTCCAGCTTCAAGGATTCAGTTGAATCAAGTAAGGGTGTAAGCTAGGCAAGTAAGATTACTTGTTCTTGTTTATTCATATTATGTATGTTCAAGAATCTAAGTTATATGCTCAAATAAGATTATTTTTGCATGATCTTTCATTTTTTGTTTCATACATATATATCCAGATCTCAGGAGGTTTTGTGCAGGCTTTTGTGATCTAGTTGCAGGTTCTCGATCGGAGGAGGTGTGGATCAAGATTGACGCCATTCCTTATCCAATAAACTCAAGACTCTGTCCCTCGGTGCTCCACAAAAGGGCCTCCTTTCAGCTTGTTTCTTTCAAGCAATGAACCAATTTTCTCTCCTCTTCCTCTCTTTTTTTAAAAATCAAATTTCCTTGGTTCTTTGTTTATGCATGAGCTTCTAAGTTTTTCATATGCAAAAGATTTCATTAGATCTTGTTGCCGCCATTTGGATTAGTTGGATTAGCTGAAGAGCCGCCATTTGACAAACATGATAAATGTTTGTTTCCAGTGTATCAAATGATCTACCTTTGTGCCTAGCCAGTTTTGGCTAGTTAGTTTTTATTTTAAGTAATTATGACCATGGCCCCGCGGGGTTTGTAATAAAATGTGCTAGTAGGGTGTTTTGAGTGGTTCGGTCTCCTAAGACGTAGAATTTCAACAAAGGTATTCCAGGGAGTTTTTTTCCCTTGACAATTATGCTTTGCCTATAGCCAAGTATAATTGACGAGGTTTTCTCCCGCTTCCTCCAAAGTTGGAATGCCTGATTTTGAATTCTAGCCCCGGGGGGGTTATTAAAGCCCAACTGAGTATGTATGAACCTACTAGACATTATTAGAATAGACTATGGTCATGTCCTAAGTCACTAGGACCATCAGAAAAAATTCCGAAAAAAATTTATCGGACGCGTCAAATTTTGGATTTTTAATTTTTAAATTTTTTTAATTTTTCCTAAGTTTTTAATTAAATTTTTCCATAATTTAAATGGAAAAATTCAATTTGTAATAAGTAAACCATCCAAGGTCCATTTTCAGTGATTGAAGGCTCTAACCTTAAGTCAAAAATCATTCATGAGCATCTGGCCAGCTAACTCCAAGTTTGAGATCATCATTCAACTACATAACTCATAATTTCTCAAAAAAGTCAATTTCAGAGAAGTTATTGATTAAATATTAAAAATGATTATTTTGGAGATAATCCAAATCTCTCCAAATTAATCCGAATTGAACGAAATGAAATGCGGAATGACATGGCATTGGACATTACTGATGATTGGGGTTGGCACAAATCCTCTTCAATTAGCAATCGGAGAGCACTGAGTTCTCAGTCACTTAGCAAACTCGCCTCCTTCAGTCATGACCACATTTTGGTGAGGTGGAGCTTGTTTATTGGCTCGTTGATTTGATCGAGGTTGAAGGATGACATGTGGTCCTTTTTTCTTGGTATTGGCTCGTCCGTACCTAGCTCCAGACTCTTCCAAACCATTTACGCCTACCTTCCTCATGCCTCACGTGTGCTCTTCCTCTAGCTAGGCGTCATAAGCTTGGATCATCACGCTTTTGCTTGTGGAGAGCTCCTATTGGATGGAGTTGGTTGGTTAGGATTGGGAGTGGGGCGCCTTGCCTAGGTGGAGGCCTCCCCTCACTCTCACCCTCTTTATTTTAGGTTTGTGCTCATAAAGTGGCTAGATTGTTAGGTTTTGCGCCCTCCTTGCATGGTGTGGTGTTAGGGTTTTAGCCTTCTCTCATTGTATAAGAAGAGGCTCTTATGAGCTCTTCTGGTGTGGAAATTTGGTGGTGGAGTTACTCTGTAGAAATTGTATCAAGCTTTGCTTTGAATTTTTTAATAAGAATTTCTACTTTGGAGATCTATGAGCTCTTTGCATGTGGCAAACATTTCATGGTTGAGGTGATATTGCCTCTAACCCTTTGCTTTTAAATGCTTTGAATGAGATCAATTTCTTTTGTTAAGCTCAAGAGGGCCACTATTGGAAAGGTAGAGTAATTGTTTGTTGTTTCAAGTCGATTATTTATGCAAAGTAAGTTGTAATCTTGATGAGCATGAGCAGTTAGTTATATGTAGTGTTGATCTTGGTTTAATTCTCTTAACATACTTTCATGTGATTTGATCTCACTTTGTATTTGAGTTTTTGTGTTATCAGGTTTCACAGGTTGAAGAAGGGTGTGAGTTCAGTTACATCTAGCCCAAGCTTCAAGTAACCTTTTGTTTAACACTTTGTGATTGCAGGACCTACAAGGATTGTCGTCTTCTTATACAAAAGAAAGCCGAGAGTTTCTCTTCCTTTCTTGTGTTCCATCCACAAGAAACCCTTCTTCTCTACCCTTTTGTTTATTTTGTTTTGCATTGCTTAAGAAGTAGATCCACTCTTTCATTATTAATATTTAGATCTATCTTCTTTAGGATTTGTTAGATCTAATCGCTAAAGAAATTTATCATTCATTAGATCTAGGAAAAAGTTTGTACTTTGCATGCAAAATTTTCAAAAAAATTTCTAAGTACAAAAAAAATATTTCCATTTTTTTTTCATTTTTGCATTGTCTTTTCCATCACTTTTTAGTATTGTTAGCTTGCTGATTTTTTACTTTTATGACAGGTATAGCGGAAGTGCTGGCGGAAAATTGAAGATTCAAGCTTCAAAAAAGACTCATAATTCATTTTTCTACAGCTCGCTCCGGAAGCCTTCCAAAGATAGGAAAGAGGCAAAAAGCATCAAAAGAAAGGCATTGTAAAAGACTTAATAAAAGAGCAAGCGAGATAAAGTCTCCCACACCCCACTTCCCCCATTTGGGGGAAGCCTGTATCGCCATTGTCCGTATTTCATTTTCTTTACTTTGCTTTATACCTGCAATAAATAAAATGATGAAAGTAGAATAGGGGTAATTAGTTTCAATTTGTTGAAAAGGTTTAGTTAGATTTGATTTCATTTTTGCTTGCATAAAAGTCTTTAGGAAAGAAAAATTTGTTTTATTAATTGCCAGTTAGTTTTTTTTTTCATTATTAAATAAAAAGGAACCAAAATCTCTTGAATCTCACCATAAGGTGGATCAAGAGTGCTCTCTATCAGAGAGTTGTTTATTTTTTATCGTGGTTTTTGTTACTTACCCCCATGCTCTCCCGATTAAGGCCTAAAAACCTAAAAGAGATTCTTGGGTAGATTAGTCTTTTACTCTTTTTTCAAGTTTAACTAATTAATTCTTAAGTCTCTTGAACTTACCGAAACCCAAGTCAAGAGCACTCTCTATCGGAGAGCATTCCCACTGCATATCCTTGCATCAAGCATATAGTTTAGCTAAGACTCTTGAACTTTTGTCATAAGACAAACTCAAGAGCGCTCTCTATCAGAGGGTTCTAACTAATTTACTTAATAAAATTTTGCAACTCACTTTTCCCCCCTAATTAATTTATCTCGTTGTTTCGTTGTCGGAGTATGCTCTGACTGTTATCAACCCAAATGGCACTTCTCTGTCCGAGTGCCAACATTCCTTATGTTGGTACACGAAAGGACATATTAGAATTGAAGTTTGCCAAAACACTATAGATGGGCATGACTTGGGATGCATTTACCTTTAAACCAGCTAGCTACATAATTTTTCTAAGTGTTGAGTTGCGTACGTAACTATCTCCATTGCAACCCACGTACTATATGCGACTATCTGCATTGCAACCCGCGTACATCAGCGTACGCGGGTTTCCTTTAAGCAACTCGCGTGTCATATGCGGGTTGCCTATATTAATAGTCGCGTACACCTCAGTTCAACCTTAAAAAGTATAAAACACGATTAATGGAGATTAGTTTGGCCCTAATCATTAACTATCCCAACTGTTTCAACCACCCCAACCTTCGAAATCACTCTATTTCACAAAGTATAAATAAAGGCCTTGGGGAGGGCATTAATCAATGAAGATTGGAGAGAAAAGTTATGTTGGTGGTATATCTTCAGAAGTCTTGGAGCAGCAGAACTCAGAGTCCTTTGGTTGTAGAGGAGTCCTTGTCTCAGAAGCTGGGTCGTATTCTTATCTCATTCACTGATTGTTAATAAAGAGAATTCTTCTTCCAACATTGTGTTGAGTCTCTTTCATGTATCGTGGTTAATGAATATATTTGATTATGTATTTGACATATTGTTTATCTAACCTCTTATATATACATGCATGAGATAGTACTTGGAGAATTTGCTCTTTACAGGTGAAAGAGGTGCATCCCTGGAAGCTTTGGAGAGAAGAGGAGCGGGAGAAGATCAAGCTTGGATCAACCGTCGGTAATCAGGTAAGTCAAGACTTTCTTCCTATTCCCTTTCTATTCTCTAGTAAAGCTGATTGTCTGCAAGGTTGGTAGTAAGTTGGTAACCCCAGACCCTAGGTTACTAGGGTGCTTAATCCTGAACAATAGATTTGGTGACTCTGCTGGGGAGTCCAGCTTGCTGTGGGTTAGTCCTGTAGATACTTGTCCAGACTTTGCTCTGATTCAATGTATGGTTTTATATGTTGGTTTTGATTTGCAGTAGTGTTTTAGAAACCTTCATTATTTTTTCTTTTTTGAAATTTTTTTGTCCCGTAAGCAGGTTGCTGTGCTACACAGTCGTGTATAGAAACTTGTATACGCGGGTTGCTATACTGAACAGTCACGTACAGTACGCAGGTTGTTCTGTTAGACAGTCGCGTACATCTCTTATCAGCAGATTTTTAGGTAGGGTTGCTTGTCCCTATCTTATTTGGATTTTGCTTTGCTTTGGGGTCTTCTAGTACTCGCACTTCACTGTAGGTTTGAAAGCTTTGTGCACCATACTTTGTGCTTTTCAGAAGCCCTTGAGTTTTTGTTGTTTGAATCTTCTTTCTTTTAGCAATTTGAGGTGGATTATCCTATTTGGGTGATAAGTTCAGTGTTGTGTATCTGAATCAGTGATCAGGATTTTAGATACCTTGTACTATTTCCAAGTAGTTTTAGTTTTGTCACTTTCCTTTTAATGATTTCAGTGGATTTCATTCATTGTTTCTTCCCATGCTAGGTGTTTTCCAAGTCTCTTCCTTAGGTTGTTGATTTTTTGTTCTTATAAGTTTGCTATACTTCATTTTGCTTGCTTTATAGTCTGATTATTCAAGCATACTTAAGAATTTTTGCATTTAGGTGCATAGTAATTTTTGAAGAGTTTGAAAAGTGAAAAAAAGCATTGGAACATTAATTGCATATTGTAGTTTTATTTTCAGTTTTTGAATAAAATCTCAAAAATTACAAAAAAATAAGTCTTAGCTTTCTCTTACTTAGTTGTAATTTCATTAGTTCATATCTACAAAAAGAAAAAGAGGCTTGCTTTAAGTAGTTATAATTTGCTTTGGAATTCATTTTATACACCTTGTTACTTTTCTTATCGAGTCTATAATATCATAGTCATTCACACCACTTATCCTCTGACTAAGAACATCCCTTAAAATGAACGCTATAATTTAAAATTTATTAGTAAGTTTTGTTTTATAGGGTCATACACCTACTAGCTTAGGCTAGACTTGTGGGATAGGAAGTGTAAACTCCCCACAAGTACTTAAATTCAAATGTAGTTGGCCAATCGATAGGTAAATCCTTCTCTGTGTTGATAGTATCTGGGAAGCTCCTCTCAAACAGGAGTTAAGCACGAGGCCATGTGGAGGCTTGGAATGAGGAGATAACCCTCTGATTCCTTGTCAAAATGTAGACCAAGGTTTTTACACATTTGGAGATTCTGTTCTAGACAGATTTTTGGGCTTTGCTACCCTGCCCATGTGTACGAATCAGTCTTGTGACTGTTCCCCCAGACTATTGATATAATTAAGGTAGCCTCTAGTCTCTTGGACATCTAGGGTTTATACACAGGTAAACCAGAAGGCTATTTCTGGTTCACCTTGGATGGGCTTGGAAGGTAACCCTTGTTGAAAGTGTAGGAGGGCGGTGGGTGATTCCTCCGCTTGTGCCTAAGAACCTCTTCAAGGACGCCAAGAAACTGTCACTCAGCTTTCTTCAGGAAAGCATATCTTATACCCCTTCTGATTGTTGAGACTTTAGGAAATTTTGTAGTGATTGCTCTATGGTTTGTCTGTGTTTTTAGCCGACCTTAGGGTGTGAAGACTCAAATTTACAATCGTGAAGGACCAATCTGTCAGAAGTGTTTCCGCCTAATTCGCACCTCGGGTAACGTGGCAGAAATCTTCAAGGCACTGGGTGCGACCTTGGGGGCAAACTCGAGCCAAGTGCTGTCACCTGATACTCGGGTCCTCCGTCTAGGCCAACTCCTAGCGAAGCCAAGGGGGGTGGACCCTAATGAAAAGTAAAATCTAAGGTTTTTACTCTACGAGAGAAATAATTAATTCTAGGAGTTTTAATATGGAATGAATGAATTTAAGAAATTACCAATTACTGCCAACAAAACTTAACCTTAACAACACCTTAACTCAAATTAGATACACAAAATTCAATGACACATTGCGAGATTAACTTATGCAAAAAAGGAACGAAAAAGACCAGTGCCAAAATGAAAAGTGTGCTTGCAAAAGTGGGTTGCTAGTGTAGTCTCAGTGAAAGTATTGCAGTGTCTCGGTTGGTAAATTTTTAAATTATTAAATGAATTGATTAAGGAATGGGTAAATTGTGGGTTTGTCCCAACAAGTCAAGTCCTTTTGAACTGAGTGCTAAAGCAGTAATACCAAGTGTCCAACAGGGCGAGGATAGACCTGCTTAGAGTAGCCCCTGACTCTGTAGTGATTACTCTTTGCAACCTCCCGAGTTCTCAAGAAAATTACTTGTGTGGATTTTCCTATTATATCTAGTAACTCGTATCCCTTTCTGATACAGCCAACTGATCAGACAAGTTGCAGCGGTGTAGAGCATACGGGGAAGTAGTCTTGGTTTATTTTAATTAGGACAAGTTTTCTGATTTAGAAAAAAGATAAAAACCCTGGAGTCTCTTTCCAAATTCAGTACTCGGGCAAGCCCTTATCCACGAACTTGTACTTGGGAAAGCAAGGGGGTTTATTTTAACTTAGCAGTGCATAACAAAATTGTTTTTGTTTTTTAATTACTACACTGCTCAAATCTTTTCCCTTATGGTACTTTGGTATAGCGCAGTGGGTAAGTATTCAGATTACTTTTGCACAACTTAAACATAGCATGAAATGATAAAGAAAGACAACTACGCTACCAGCATATAAGAAAACAGAAAATGACACCGACACAAATCCCCCAAGGGGGATGGGGACCGGGCTCTACTGAGCCTACTCAAACTTATTTTTATTAGTCGGTTACAATGCTTCAACAGAGAATGCTCTTTGGTCCTTGCTATCTGGGATCCAAAGGCTTACAACATGCAAAGGAAATAGGCCCAGCCAAGGGGAAAGCCTCCTGGGAGCTCCGGATGTTCGAAAAAGCTAATTTCGGGCAGAGTTTCCTTCTCTTTTTTGATGGGCCTGTTAAAAACCAGCAAGCATATGTCAGTGAAAGATGCCCAAAAACACTTTGGAAGTGTCTTTGGGCAGCATGCAAAAATTTACAAAAAAAATCTAAGTAACTACTGATTATAAAAACAAGGAAACAACTAAGTGAGGTAAGCTAGAAAGCTTTCCTTCTTAGGATCTTTGCTTGCCTCTTGAGAAGAATGGCAAGCAAATCTCAAGCACAAATTGCTAGATCAAACTTTAAAATGCATAGAAACTCTTTCAACAAGCTTTTTTAATTTTCAAATTTTTTAAACTTGTGAAAAAAGGGAAAAGTAACTAGATCTAGAATTTTAAAATGTACCTTTGAAGCAAACTAAAAATAGAAACTTTTAGACATCAGATCTACCTTTGATATGACTTTAGATGCTAGATCTAATATGGAAACGTTTGAAACCGAAAGAAAATTTTAAGAAATTTGTGGATCAAAAGTTAAAGAACCCAGAGTAGAGAAAGCAATAAAGGACATAAAACGCCTCCTTGGTGAGATCAGAGGGACAAAGCTTATTTTCCAATTTTACTAAAAGAAAGGTAGAGCACATTTGCTCATCAATACTCCAGTTTTAGCTTCCTGTAAAAGATTATCAACACTAGCAATGGAGATTAAAAAATACCTGTGTAAACCGAAAGAGACTACCACAACAATGTAGATCCAAGCATGAAATCATACATATATCAAATAGTCTTCCTCGACTTGAAATAAAAGAGTAGCCTAACAAGAATTACCTTTTATCTCTACAAAAACACCATTTCCTTCCGAAAGCAAGTTAATCCCAAACATATGCAAGCATGAAAACAAATACAAGTTACCTCACAAATGTAGAATGAGCTCTGTCCAAACATCCATAGATCCCACACAGAAATTGCCTCCAAAGCCTTTTATTCACAATACTCAATAAAACTGTTACAACATTACAAGCAGAGGTTCCACCTTTTTGATGCTGAACAAAGGAGAAGAGACCAGCTTATATAAGAAAAGGGAAACCCAAGGGGGCCTCATCAATACTGAAAATGAAGTCAGAGTGTAACTGGGCTTGGATTGAGTTGAACAGAGAAGGTGATTGACACCTCTCTCACCAAACTCCTCTAATGAACCAAAAACTGCCAACACATGCCAAGCATCACCAAGACCAAATCGCAAGCCACGATTTCCTTCACCCGATTGTACGGCTATATGTGACGTGAGCTCCAATATGTTAAAGTATTCGCTGATATCCACCATAAAATATTCGCTGCCTTTTACAAACTCCTAAATCGGGATGCCGAGCCCAAGTGCGAGCTGCCACATATCTTCAATGTGCCGATTCCAATCGCTGCGTTATGATATGTGAATCATGTACGTGGACAAATGCACGTCATCACATGCCAAGTCGAGAATGTTTCAAATGATGTCTCTATTAGCTAGCCACCAATAAATAGGGCGTGGGCCACCACAATGACGCCAATCCTTAGCGTGACCAACCATGACGTGAGGAAATCTGGCGAGTTAATTTATTGTTTGACGTCACCATATTCTATTCACTCGCTGGCTCATGATTAAAACCAAAACCAATGCATGGTAACTTAAAATAAACTAAGTTTATTTTTAATGTGACGTGGATATAATGGGCCCACTCCTTGGTTGGCGTAACTCACCTAACCATGCTTACGATCCCCTCCATAATATAACAATCACCTTATTTTATAACCAAACTTATAATGTCTTTGGGTGGATGAATGAGTCGCTAGTCACATGGGACCCTTTCCATGTCACTCAAATCAATTTTTAAATTGATTTTGACTTTTTTTTAAATTTTGACTTTAGTGCCAATTTGACCAGATTTAGCATTAAAATGCTATTTTATGCACTTTTAGCCCAAATAATGACTCACGGGGTGCTTCGGCTACCCGACTGATGTAGAAAGTGGTCCCATGGGTAAAGTGGACGCTCCGGGTGTGAAAACAAGTGTCCCCACGTCAGAAACGGACTCCATATCTGACTTTTATTACAATTTGAAGTTTTTTAATTAAACCATTAAAAAATGGCTTAAAAAACGGGAAAAATTATTCTTTGCGGAAATTGACGAAACTCTAGGGGGACCTAGTACATGTCCATACGACTCAATTCGAATGCCTAGCATGGTGAAAAACACCGACACGAAGGCTCTAATAACCTCCCTAGGCCGAAACACCAAGATGACTACCCCAGCTTTGGAGGTGTGAGTGAAAAACTCAGAAATTATTAATCGTTTGTTCAACAACCAATAATAACCAAGGGAAAAAACACTTTGGGCTAGTCGGCTTGATGCTCAAGTCTGGGAAGCCAATCCTTTTATAAAAAATTAAATGCTAGGGCATTTTTTACAATTTCCCCAAGGGGGTATGAACATGTGTTACAAAAAATAAAACGGCCCTGGAGGCCTGAAAGGACCTTTGAACTCAGAATATGAACAAGTATCTTGTTCATCACTGGCGGTTCACTGAAAGTCCAACTAGGTGCAGCTTAGTCGGTAACATCTGGCTCCAACTGTGGGACGTGTGATTGATCTGAACTTCGTGGAAATCGATCATACGAGAAACCTAGAATCTCTGGTTCCTGCATAAAAAATAGGATAAGTCAGTCACATGTATATAGATAACCAAATGAAACAAAATAAGCAGCAGTATATGATACAAAAATGATTTTTTTTTTTCGTTTACAACTAATATACAGAAAATAATGTACAAAGTAATATACAGAAAATGAACTAAACTAATAAATAAAGTGCGAAGAGAGGTTTAGAGAGTGATGATACAAAGATGCCCCCATGGGCATCAAATATTTTCACTGAAAAATAGTTTCAGAATCTGTCCGTTGACAGGAAGACTCTGCTTTTCCCCATCCATGTCACTGAGATAAAAAGAGTTGTCACCCGCCACGTCATGAATAATGTAAGGACCCATCCATAAACTGTCAAATTTTCCGTGTTTTCCCGGCTTTTCTCTTCATTTGTCCCAAAGTAATACCGTGTCGCCTTTCTGAAAAACCCTTGGTTTGGATGATTTGTCAAAATTTCTCTTAACCTTATCCTGATTTTTAATACTCTGATTAACGGCCCTTCTTTTGACCTCATCCAACTCCATCAGCTCATTCATTCTACTCTGAAATTCATCCTGATCTGAACCTGAATCTTGCAGAGTCTGATACACTGGTAACTGAAGATGAATAGGCAAAGTCACATTCATGCCATAAACCAACTCGAACGGAGATTTTCCCGTCGCAGTTTTCTTAGTAATTCTATCCGCCCAAAGTGCAAACTTGATTTTACTATCCCATGCCTTGTTGTCACCAACAATCTTTTTTACGATGGTCATCAAGTTTTTATTGCTTGACTCAGCCAGACCATTTCCCTGGGGATAGTAATTTGAGGAATGGGATAGGATGATGCCATATTTATAGCAAAATGAAGACATTGCTACTGAACTGAAAGCTTTGGCATTATCTATGGTTATCTTAGCAGGAACCCCAAACCTAGTGATGATTTTGTCTTCGAGGAAGTGCATAACCACCTTTTCAGTTGCTGCTTTAGTAGGTATGGCCTCTACCCACTTGGTAAAATAATCTGTCGCTGTTAAAATCCAAGTATAACCATTACTTGAATTGTCTTTAAATTTCCCAATGAAATCAAGACCCCATTGCTGAAAAGGGGCCTGGATTACTACCGGTTTTAGGGGTAGTGCAGCAAGCTTCTGTTTTCCTGTGAATAGTTGACATTTCTGGCAATTCCTAACAGACTTGTGCACATCAGTAAATAAAGTGGGCCAATAGTATCCGGCTCTAAGGATCTTGTGAGCTGTGGTTTTGGCTGCAAAGTGGCCACCACAAAATCCTGAATGGAACTCCTCCAAGAGTCTTCGAGATTCTTTTTCATCCACACACCTAAGTATGAGACCGTCTGGGTTTTTCCAACCTAATCCCTCTTGGGTGAGGCAGTACTAAGTGGCTTGCAATCTTAGTGATCTTCTCTTGTATCCCATTAGATGATCGGGACATGTTAAGTTGAGGAGGTAGAATATAATGTCTGCATACCATTGCTGTTGTTGAAGATGTTGAATTCCAGCTGAAATGGATGATGCTGGTGAACTGTTCTGACAGACCATACCTAAGGCTTGTTCATTTCCCTCTATCATCATCTTGGCAAGTCCCTGCCCCTTGATTAATTTAGTGGGTTTGATCTCCAAGTCATATTCCTAGATCTTTGATACCCACTTTCCCCTTATACCAAGGCAATCTTGCTGAGACAAGATATCCTTCACTGCTGCATGAGGGACATAGCCAACCACTTTGGAGTAACCTATATAAGTTCTGAAGTGTTTCAAAGATTTGACAAGGGCATAAGCTTGTTTTTCCATAGTAGTGTACTTAAGTTCAGAATTCTGCAAGGATCTACTCATGAATGCAATGGGTTATTCTTGACCCTCTTTGTTCTTCTGCAACAAAACTCCGACAATTGTGTCTTCTGATGCAAATGAGAAAATATGGAAGTCTTTGGAGTAATCAGGACTTATCAAAACAGGAGACCTAGAGGTGCAGTCTTTTATGGATGCAAAAGCTTCTTTACCTTCTTTATCCCATTCAAACTTAGCATCTTTCTTTAGTAGCTTCTGCATAGGTTTCATCAATTCTGC
>LPNX011056366.1:121687-152684 GCA_001517045.1 Pseudotsuga menziesii
TCTAGAATTCCCTACAAAGTTATTCATTTCAATTTGTTCTTGTTCCATAATGTAGCAGAATTTTGGACAAGTAGATTCTTCATGAAGTTCATCACAAGGCCGACAATAGGGAGGAACCTCATCACTCACCATGTTGTTTGTTTCAAGTTGATTTGGAGGTCTCTGCTCATAAGGAGGATACTTCTTTTTCCATTCCTGGTTTTGTCTAGGTTGGAAATTTTTATGATTTTGAGAAACCTGTGCTTTTTCCATGTTGTTTATCCTATTTTGCATAGCATTCATCTGGGAATACAATTTATCATCATTTGTTTCATCATGTCAGCTACTTCTACTACTACTGCCACCAAATTCAGATTGTTCTCTTCTACTACTGCCACCAAATTCACCTCTCAGTTAACGGGTTAGGGCACACACTTTTCTTTATTGCTTCTGCTCCAACTGTGGAAAAATTAGAGACTCAGTCAACTGCTGCTGTCAAAACGAATTTCCACAGTTGCCCACAAAAACTCAATTTACTGCTGCTACTAAGAAACCAAAAAATATGACTGTCAAAATTTTGGTTCTCTGCTGCCTACGAAATTCCTCAGTCGAAAAATCTCAGAGCTCCGCAAAAAAGTGAAGACTTGAGAGGGTATTTATACTAATTTTTCACCATGATTTACTGAGCTGACCTGCTCTTTTTTTAATTTTCTTTTTGGAGCCGACTTTGCAAAATATATTTTTATTTTTAATTTTGGGCCGACTTACCAAATAACAATTTGATTTTTAATCTTTTCTTGTATTAAATGGAGCCAACCTTACAGTATAGTGTTGAAGAGCTTCCACGTCATTTTTTTTAATTGTTTGAGTAAGGGCTGTTCACTAGCCACGTCCATAGTAAAATCTGCGCTTAGAAAGGTTTTGTCTAATCTAGCAAGAGCTTTAAGGGTTTCTTTAGGGCTGCTTTAGTAAGATAAAAACAAAGACTTTTAAACCATCACCAAGTGAGAGAGGGCTCTATGCAAGACCATAGCCATCCATCACAATCAAAGACAGGGGCTCCACGGCCTTCATGGGCATCATCTACAGCATACCAAGGGCTCCACACAATGAGCCACACCATCTTTGACAAATGACCATAGAATGGGTCATTTGTACCACTTCATCAAGCTTGTCCACTACAAAGGACAATAGTGGCATCAAGGATAACTGAAAGAGCCACTGCAAGTCACATGTTGGCATCAATGACAATTTCATCAACATTTGAGTGGGGTTTTTAAGTCCCCACTCTCATCCTCCCCTATTAGGGGAGGATTGTGTTGTGTCCATTTTTTACATTCTTAGGTTAGATGTTTTTTGTCTCATTATAATTACATTTTTTTCTTAGAATTTTAATTGATAATCTATCACACCTAATGCATTGAATGAGTTGATTACTTCAAGTTCCAATTGTTTATCTTTCTAAGTGAATCAATTGTTTAAATCTCTTGAATCTCACCATAAGGTGGATCAAGAGTGCTCTCTATCGGAGAGTTTAATCAACCAATTTCATCTTGTGCTAATTTAATCAATTAATTCCTAAGTAAGACTCTTGAACTTGCAGAAACATAAGTCAAGAGCACTCTCTATCGGAGAGCACATTGCATCATCCTTGCATTAGTCTCATATAGATTAGATAAGACTCTTGAACCTTCGTCATAAGACAAGATCAAGAGCGCTCTCTGTTGGAGAGTCTAATTAATTAACCTAATAAAACCTTCAACACACACACTCCTTTAATTAATTAACTCCTTCCCCTCCTTGCCGGAGTATGCTCTGACCGATCCTAGATCAGAATACCTAAAAACGGCACTGGATCTTTAAACCCTACACGAGTAACGTAATTAAAACTTTTTCCCCATAACCAACACACCGGCGTTGTTTCGTTTAAATACCGAGGCATGTGGGAAAATTCCATGTGTGGGCACCGGGCTACCCAATCTAGGCACAGGTAGTTAAGTTATTGAATACTTATCTGTGATCCCAGACAGGTCCGTCATGTCTTCGAACGGAGCCACTGAAGGTATTTCCGGTTAGGACATCCAGCTACCGTAAGCTAAGATCACCAATAAAAAACTTTTGAAACCTACCAAGAGCACTTGCAAAACCTAAACATTCACTGGCATCATTTTTGGATTCACATCATATTTACACTCGAAGCATCTTTGATAACTTGACTCCATAGGCACTAGTTCTATCTTTTACGCACTATTGATAATCTGGGCCATTTGTCCATTGGATGTTTTGATTATAAGTTATATCTATGAATGCTTTATCATTTCGTGAGTTCTCAAATTATTGTCTATCTTTTAATTCTTGTGATAGCAATGTGGATTGCTTTGTTTTGTGTTTATAATTCATAATAAACAAATATATTTCATCATAACAACTCCTAAACAACACCCATTCGCATCCAAAACATCTAAAACTTAACGTAAACATTGAGCCATAGAAAACTCTTTGTTAGGGACTACCCCCCTTGGCCTCGTTAGGAGTTAGCCTAAACGGAGGAGCTAGGAGTAGGTGACAGTACCTAGCTCTGGGCTTGCACCCAAGGTCACACCTCTCACACTTTCTCAAGTGAGGAGACAGCTTTCAATTGATTTCTGCTGCTGGTGTGCAATCGGCGGACAAAAGAGGGGACATTTCCCCATCCACTCCATACGTAGGCCCAACACCCGCATATGTAGGGGTGCAGTTCAGAAAATTTAATCCTTATGGTTAAGGTTTTCAAACTCCGGTTTCAGCTCCTTTCACGAGCTCTCCCTTTTCGCTTTTCAGCGGAGGGATACCTGCTCCAGTGTTCCAAACCCTAGCTTCGACTGGGGCAGCTGGAACCTCATACACTGCACCGCACATAAACAATCCACTGGCTTATGGATGGAACCCTTCCCAAAGCAGCCCAACCACTTCGCAATCTACAGCCGGGGGCAACCCCACCTTCACATATGGGAATATGGGGGCAAATCCATCTAATCCCCAAGCTGGTACTTTTAGTGCTCTAGTTAGACCCGAGCTCCCTTTCCTGGCAATGTTAAATTTGCCAAATTTGTCGAAACTAATGAATGACTCGGTGAGACATAACTCCTCCTGGCAACCCATTCCTACCAAGCTGCCCTCAGATATCCCAAAATTCGAAGGCAAAGTTGGTGACGATCCAGGAGCTCATGTCACCACTTTCCATTTGTGGTGCTCTTCCAACTCATTGAACGAGGATTCAGTTGGGTTGAGGTTGTTCCAAAGAACTCTAACCAGTACTTCAGCAAAATGGTATATTGAATTGCTTTCTGCTGCGTTTAACAGTTTTTGGGACTTGGCTAATGTATTCCTTAGTCAATTCCAACTTCCTGTCCGATACGATTTCAAGACAGACTTGTTGTATACCTTTCGGTAGAACAAGGCCACTCATATTTTGGATCACATTCAAGAGTGGAGAAGACGGAAGAGCCTTATCAAAGCCACTATTCCTCCCGAGTTCTTATTAGAATGGTTCCTTAAATCCCTATTGCCATATATATCTAAGGATGTATCTACTTCGAGAGTGACCAATGAAGAAGAAGCTATCCTCAGGGACCAGCAGCTAGATTTGATATATTCTTAGTCTGGGATTTTATATGAAATTATCCCCGAAGCACCGAGGCCAATGCACAATATAGAGAAACCTAACCCTGGACCCCATGCCGATGGTGTGGTTGGTTCTGTGAAATCTCCCACTGTAGAGTCTTTGGCCAAACAACTCCATGAGCTGTCTGTCAAACATTCTACAGCAGAGGCAGCAAAGGCTGCCCCCTCACCCTAGAATGCAAATGTTTTACACAATCCTCTCAAAAGGGCAATCAGCAGCCCGATGGGAAAAAGAAGAAAGGAAAAAAAGGTGAGGGAAACCAAAACAAGCAAAAACCCACAAACAATGTTGATGGGGGCAAAAAAGAAAAGAAGAAGGTGAAATTCCCATGTAAGTTGTGCCATGAAGATCACTTGACCCACCTATGCCCCCTTATGGAACAAGCTCAGAAGCTGTTAAAAGGCCAATAATTGGTTGTCCTGAAGGATCCTTTTCCCCAAGGACAAAATTCTGCTTCAGCTTTAAATGCAGCAAGGGGCACCCCAAATGCTCCTAACCCAATTATATCAACATGGTTCGATCCCAGACTTTACTCCAGACTAGGAACAAGAACTATGAAACAGAGGCCTCGGAGAAGGGTAAGTCAATAGGTGAAACTTCCAACCCTCTCACGATTGAGAAGCCTGCCGAACCTATGCCCAAGATATCGAAAGGTGTCTTCAAGAAAACCTTGCACAATCCTAATGCTAGGGCTGCAGTAAACTACTCCGTAGTTGAAGATTTAGCCCAGACTCCTTGTGTGATGTCAGCTTTAGAGGTGTTACAGAGTTGTCCCGCACAGCAAGATGCACTCTTAGCAGCCTTAGGCAGTGTTATCCACTTATTTGTACCATAGTTGGATTACCTGAGGAGCCGCCAGTTGACAAACATGACCAATGTTTGATTCCAGTGTATCAGATGATCTGCCTTTGTGTCTAGCCAGTTTTGGCTAGTCGATTTTTCATTTGAATAATTTTGACCATGGCCCCGCGGGGTTTGTAATAAAATGTGCTAGTAGGGTATTTTGAGTGGTTCAGTCCCCTAAGATGCAGAATCTCAACTAAGGTATTCCAGCAAGTTTTTTGCCCTTGACAATTATGCTTTGCCTATAGCCGAGTATAATTGACGAGGTTTTCTTCCGCTTCCTCCAAAGCTGGAATGCCCGATTTTGAATTCTGGGCCTTTGGGGGTTATTAGAGTCCACTTAAGTGTTTATAAACCTACTAGGCATTGTTAAAATAGAGCATGATCTTGTCCTAAGTCAATAGGACCTTTAAAAATTTTCCGAAAAATTTTTACTAGACGAGTTAAAAATTTATTTTAAAATTTTAAAATTTTAAAATTATTTTCCTAAGTTCTTTTATTAATTTTTCCATAAATTAATTGGAAAAATCCCGTTTGTAATAAGTCGGTCATCCGCACTCCGAATTCAGTGATTGAAAGCTCTAACCTTAAGCCAAAAATCATTCTTGATTGGCCAGCCAGTTAGATCCAACTTTCAGATCATCAATCGGACACATAACGCTCATTTTTCAAAAAAAATCATTTTCAAAGAAAAAAATGATTATTTTGGAGAAAATTAAAACTCTCCAAATTAATCCAAATTCAGTGAAATAAAAGGCTAAATGACATCTCAATGGGCATTTATGATGATTGGAGTTATCATAACTCAGCTTCAGTCAGCATTCAGTGGACAATAAAGTTATATTCAGTTAACAGATTTGTCATCTCCAACTAAACTCCCAAATTGGATGAAATGGAGAGCACTCATTGGTTTGATGATTCGATCAAGGTAAAGACTGAAGATTACAGCAGCAGTGGCCTCTCTAGACCTAGCAATGGCTCCTCCATACCTAAGTTGTGGCCAGTCCAGTTAGGTCTAGTTTTCTAGTTTTAGGGTTTTGTGTTCTTCATTCATTGTATAAATAGAGGCTCCTTTAGCTCTACTCGGATGGAGAGTTTGGCATAGAAACTCTATTGGATTTTGTAAACTTCTTTTGTTAATAAAATATTGAGACTTTGGAGGTCATTTGATGGGCTTTTGGCATTGTGTCTTCATCCTATGTGAATTAATATCTCTTTCACCCTACCCTTGTATTGCAATTTGATTATTATGTTTATTGAAGACTAACAATCTAGTACTTAGGCTTCTAATCAAATCTGCATTGAGTGTTTGTGTCTTCAGGGATTGCATCTAGTAGGAGCTTTCGGCACCGAATACCTTCACCATACAAGTGTTCCATTATTAATATATTTTGTTTGCAGGGTTGCAAGCGGTTTCGGATCTTTCCTGCCTTCTCCAACAGACTTCAAAAAATTCTCTTGGTTTCATTGGTTACTACAAGTGGATCTCTATTTTCAAAGTTCTATCCTACCTCTTTTCCACTTTTATAGAAGTTATCAAGTAATTTAAATCTTTATTTCAAGCTTGCTTGGCTTCTACTAAGTTAGATCTAGGCTTTCTAGCCTTAGATCTACTTTTTCAAAGCTAGATCCATCTTTTTAAAGGCTAACTTTTAAAGATCTAATTTCATTTCCAATTTTGTAAATCCATTTTTCTCTTTGCCTTAAAAAACGTGCACTTTTTCTCGAAAAACGTGCAAATTTTCCACTTTTGGGCTTGCTTTTTTTTTTTCTGTGTTTTTTTTCTTTTAATTCTGGAAATTCATAAAATCAGAAAAATTTTCAAAAATTTTATTTTATGTGACTTTTTTGACTTTTTTCTCGAAAAACGTGCCATTTCATGCTTGCTATTTTTTGGCTTATTTTTGACAATTTTCTGCTATTTTTCAATTCTGAAAATTAGCATAAAAATCAGAAAAATTTCCAATTTTCAATTTTTTATTTTTTGACATTTTCTCGAAAAACGTGCAATTTTGTACTTGCTGTTTTTTACTGATTTTCTGCAATTTTTCAGCTGGAAATTAGCCTAAAATGTTAAAAAAAAATTAATTTTAAATTCGCAAAAAGTCTCAAGTCGTTTCGTCAAAAATCGTGCATTTTACATAAAAATTGGTGAGCTTGCCTGGTCCTTTCCAAGTTTTGATTTTGGGTCTCATTCCATTGTTTTGGTCTTTTGTTTCATCTCATAAGGCACTTGTCTTCTCATCCACTTAATCTTTTCGAATCACAAGATAAATTTGGCTTCCTAACATTCTTACTAGTCCTTGTTTAGAGCTCTTATCCATAGGTGAACTAAAAGCAAAACCAAGCAAGAAAGAACAAGCAGAACTAAATCCAAAGACAAGAATCCAAAACCAAAAAGAAGCCATTCTCCTTTGTACAAACTCATAAGATTTTTTTCATTTTTACTTAAGCTAGTTCTCAAAAGTCCTGACAAGGATTAAATTCCCAAGGCATTTGTACTTCATTAATAAAACAAGGCTAAGTGGGATAAGGCCTCTCATACTTGGCCTTTCTTCCCCATTTGGGGAAGAGTGTCTTTGTTCTTAGCTTAGATTTATTTCAAGTACTTAGAGTAGTTTCATTTCTTGCAAAGTAGATACTAATTGTTAGATTAGCCCATTTTGTTTCAAGTTGATTACTTCATCTTTTAAGTTTTTTGTACCTTTCATAAGTAATTCAACTGTTTAAAGTAAGACTCTTGAACTTGTAGTAACACAAGTCAAGAGCACTCTCTATCGGAGAGCATCATTAGTTTTGCACATCCTTGCATTAGGCATTTAGATTAGATAAGACTTTTGAACCTTTGTCATAAGACAAGGTCAAGAGCGCTCTCTGTCGGAGAGTTTAATTAATTGACTTAATAAAATCTTTCAACTCACATTCCCTCTAATTAATTCACTTCGTTGATATCCTTCACCTAGTATGCTCTGCCGACTTTCGAGTTGAGCTCGTACTCAGAACGGTGAACGGACTTGTTAAGACCGCAATAACAACATAATTAAAACTTTTACCCCATAACCAATGCACCGGCACCGTCTTGATAAAATACTCAAGTAGTGGGCAAATTCCAAGTGTGGGCATCGGGAAACCCAATCTGGACACTCGCTGGTTAAGTTATTGAACACCTAGCTTGTAATTCCAAACAGGTCCGTCATGTCTTCGAACGGAGCCACTGAAAGTATTTTTCGGTCAGGCTTCCTAGACACTTTAAGCAAGATCACCATTAAAATCCTTAAAACTTACCAAGAGCACTCGCACAATTTAACATTCACCGGTTTAATTTCTAGACGTGTGTTTAATTCTCTGGCGTATTTCAGCTTCATTGATTCCATAAGGCACTGGTCCTTGTTTTGTTTTGCATAATTATATTATTTGATCAATTGTCTATGGCTTAATATAATTGTTATCGCTGAATGCTTAATTGATGTCTAGAATTTAAATTTATCTTTTAATCTCTTGTTGCAACGTGGATTGCTTTTTTGATCTTGTGTCACATTCATAATAAGTAAAACACCTTCAAATTATAATAATTCCTAAAAAACACCCATCCGCATCCGCAACCTTCAAAAAACACTTTAACAACTTAAGAGCCATAGAAAACTCTTTTGTAGGGACTACCCTCCTTGGCTTCGTTAGGAGTTAGCCTAAACAGAGGAGCTAGGAGTAGGTGACAGTACCTAGCTCTTTGCTTGCCCCAAGGTCACACCTCTCCCACTTTTCTAAGTGAGGAGACAGCTTTCAATTGATTTATGTTGTTGGTGTGCAATCGGTGGACAATAGGCAGTATGGACTCATCGAGCCTCTTGGCGAAGTTTAATTTGTCTGATGTCAAAATTCGCCTGCCATATCATGTAGCCTTATCGATAGATGTCATCCATGGTGGAAAGACCATTGGAAGGGCAGTTGTCGACGAGGGTGCTTCTACATGTGTTATGTCCCTGTCTTGTTGGAAAGTTCTTGGATCTCCAGAGCTGGTTCCATTGAACACCCTACTTACTGCTTTCGATGGAAGGTCATTTCGTCCACATGGTATCTTACCGGCTTTCGAAATTAAGTTGGCAGGGAAAACAGTGTCTGTTGAGGTAGAGGTGATTGATGCACCTTTGGATTATAACTTGCTCTCGGGGAGAAATTGGAACTACGCCATGTCAGCTATTGCATCGGCCGTGTTGTCCGCCGATTGCACACCAGTAGCAGAAATCAATTGAAAGTTGTCTCCTCACTTGAGAAAGTGGGAGAGGTGTGACATTGAGGGCAAGCACAGAGCTAGGTACTGTCACCTACTCCTAGCTCCTCCGTTTAAGCTAACTCCTAACGAAGCCAATGGGGGTAGTCCCTAACAAAGAGTTTTCTATGGTTCAATGTTTAAGTTAAGTTTTAGATATTTTGGATGCAGATGGGTGTTGTTTTAGGAGTTATTATGATGAAATATGTTTGTTTATTATGAATTATAAACACAAGACAAAGCAATCCACGTTGCTATCACAAGAATTAAAAGATAGACAATAATTTGAGAACTCACGAAATGATAAAGCATTCACAGATATAACTTATAATCAAAACATCCAATGGACAAATGGCCCAGATTATCAAAAGTGCGTAAAAGATAGAACCAGTGCCTATGGAGTCAACTTATCAGAGATGCTTTGAGTGTAAATATGATGTGAATCCAAAAATGATGCCAACGAATGTTAGGTTTTACAAGTGCTCTTGGTAGGTTCTAAATTTTTTTTTTATTGGTGATCTTTGCTTACGGTAGCTAGATGTCCTAACCGGAAATACCTTCAGTGGCTCCGTTCGAAGACATGACGGACCTATCTGGGATCACAAGTAAGTGTTCAATAACTTAACTACCTGTGCCCAGATTGGGTAGCCCGTCACCCACACTTGGAATTTGCCCACATGCCTCGGTATTTAAACGAAACAACGCTGGTGCATTGATTATGGGGAAAAAGTTTTAATTAAGTTACTCTTGTAGGGTTTAAAGATCCAATGTCGTTTCTGGGTATTCCGATCTAGGATCGGTCAGAACATACTCCGGCAAAGAGGGGAAGGAGTTAATTAATTAAAGGGGTGTGTGTGTTGAAGGTTTTATTAGGTTAATTAATTAGACTCTCCGACAGAGAGCGCTCTTGACCTTGTCTTATGACGAAGGTTCAAGAGTCTTATCTAATCTATATGAGACTAATGCAAGGATGATGCAATGCTAGAGATGCTCTCCGATAAAAAGTGCTCTTGACTTGTGTTTCTGCAAGTTCAAGAGTCTTACTTAGGAATTAATTGATTAAACAAGCACAAAATGAAATTGGTTGATTAAACTCTCTGATAGAGAGCACTTTTGATCCACCTTATGGTGAGATTCAAGAGATTTAAACAATTGATTCACTTAGAAAGATAAACAATTGAAACTTGAAGTAATCAACTCATTCAATGCATTAGGTGTGATAGATTATCAATTAAAATTCTAAGAAAAATATGTAATTATAATGAGACAAAAAACATCTAACCTAAGAATGTAAAAAATGGACACAACACAATCCTCCCCAAATGGGGGAGGATGAGAGTGGAGACTTAAAAACCCCACTCAAACAAAAGATCTTTATTAAAATTTATACAATGTGCCTTAAGGATTTTAATCCTTGAAAGGACTTTTCAGATGAAAGCAAAACAGCTCTACTAATATTATAACTTGTGACAAAGGAGAGTGCTTTTGAAATTTGCTTGAAGATCTTTCTGAAACCTGTGAAAAGGGAAGAGAGAAGAAGTTTAAAAGAGATCCAAAAGAACAAAGGAAAAGAGCGTTGAAACAAAAGAAGATGAAGGAGAGAAGGCAAGAAAACCAAGAGAAGGTCAAAACAGGAAGAATAAGGCAGCCAACTAAGAAGCTAAAGGATGGTAAAAATCGAAGAAAACAGGGCAGCAAAAGAGAAAACAAATGGCTGTCATAAAAAATACAAAACAGGACAGCGAACAAAAAGTAACCAAAAAGGCCAATAACAAGGTTGAAGAAGGCCCAAAAACTAAGGCAAAAAGAGGCAAAAAGGGAAGGAAGACTAGGGCATACTAAGGCTGTCCAAAAAGAAGAAAAGGGAAGGTAAAAGAGAGTAATAACGGGGCAGCGATGAAGAAGAGGTAAAAAAGGCAACGAAAAGTAACTTGTAGAAAGGGGTTTAAGGAGGGGAACAAAAGAAGGTTTTTTGCAGCTTATTTCTTTAAATTTTTACCAACTTTCCCGCTTAACCTGTCATGAAAAGTGAGAAACCAGCAAGCTTCTTTCCTGCAAAATGATGGATTAAACAATACCATACACTAAGAAATTACAATTTAATACTTGTGCAAAAGATGAGACTTTGATGCTACTTCAAGTACTAAACAAAACTGTTGAACACACCAGGAACACAGAGAGGGGGGGGTGAATCTGTGTGTGCAGTCTTTATTACTTTTTCAACTTTTATAATCAACAACTTATTCAATATTATGCATTGTCACATTATCATTATATGACCATAAGCATTGTTATCATCATCATATCATCATCATCACATAGAAAGCATAGCAACATAGTATACAAGATTTTTACGTGGAAACCCAAGTCCTGGGGGGGAAACCATGGAAGCCTTTTTAAAATAGTTTTCCAGAAATAACTGGAAGGAGGCAACAACCCCCTTATTACAAAGACTTCAATTTTCCAGCTTCAACTGGAAGGAGGGAACGACCCCCTGATTTACAGACTACGACCTGAAGGAAGCTGCTACTCCCTAGTTTTTCGGCTTCTACCGGAAGGAGGCTACAACCTCATTTCCTTGCCCCGTCCTGCCACCCTGATAAGAAGATAGACACTGAACTACTGAATCACAACCGCACTAACCCTGCGGACCTGCTAATCAACACATGTACTATACTGCACAATCTATACCACACTGCTCATACACTGCCACTACTAACCACTAATCACTGTCTGCTGCATCACTGCTCATTAATTGATCACCGTCTGCTGTATCACATTGCTCATCATCTGATCATTATTCATAAAATCATCACTTGCTCATCACTGCACTAGAACTAAACCAGTAACCTGTCCAATTACGCTGTACCAAACAATCATCCAACCAAGTCAATCTGAGTCTGCACATCAAACTCTATCCACCTGAATCAAACCAACTACTCATACAACTTAGCCAATCTGAGTCAAACCACTTGCTCATAAGGCAACCTGTGCCAATCCATTCTCTGAATCTGCTGCAGATATCACTGCCACATACTGCTCATGTACCTCTCATCATACACAATTACTGAACAAGTAACTCTGCTCTACTTATGCTGAACACAAGGCATGCACCGTGATAAAGTATAGTAGAGCATCACAGCATCATATCATAGCATGTGTCAAGGAGAGTGTGCATCATCATATCAAGTCAAGACATGTATTATCATGTATGTATCATACATTGTCATCAACATTGCAATATCTTCACGCTTCACTGTTTGCTATACTTGAACATACCCCTTCATGTTACTACATATCACTGTACATTGTGCACACTTGTACACTCCAATGTACACTCTACTTAACATACTTTTGCTAACATACACTTGCACAACACTTTACATTCACAGCTTCACATAATTGTATACTTCACAGTATACTTCATATAAATACAACAATATATATATATATATACTTGTACTCTTTGCACACATACCTTGTCAAGTTAGTTGTCACTATCAACAAAATACTGCTCCAGGTTTGCTAAAGACTGATCAAGAGTTGCATTGATGGCTTCTCACATGCCTCACAAGTTTTGTAACTGTATTCTTACTGAATTTGCATCAATACTCCTGTTAAGTTTGTTGTTAAACAGGATCTGCCCATACACTGTCTGCTCATGCCCAAAACTGCTATCCCATGTTATTGTAGAAGATCCTTGGACTTGAAACTGTAGATGTTTTATGCTGCAGCAGACTCCAGGGGTATTACTTGTCTACTGTTTATTGTTCATGTTCCCATCAAACAACTGTCTCAGTCCAACAACAAACATTGTTTTACTGCTGCTCCAAAAAGACTTAAAATTCAGACAAAATAAATTCGGATTGCTACTCTATTGCTGCCTCAGAGACCCACAAATTTTTCAGAGAAGAATGCTTTCAATGCTTCTCATGTTCACCAACTCTGTCATGTCAATCTGCTATAGCAAAAGTTGACTGTGGAGAGTGAATGCTGAACTGTGTGTGTGCTGTAATGAGCCTCAAAACCAATATACTTTAATTTTGTCAAGCTTGGGACTGTGTATACATTAGCAGAGTTCACCTCATCTTGAATGCTGTTTACTTCAAACCTCTGACTATGTAGTATGTTGTGTATGCATGGAAGTATCCTGGTGATTTGTCTTCTAAGAAGAGACTCTTACCATATTAAAACCGGGACTGTGTATATTCCCAATCAAGTCCAAAAAGACTCGGTTCTGTGTCAGCTTAGAAGATCCCTAAATCGTGGCATATTTCATATAGACTGCTCACACAACAATATCATGCCTGAGTATACATGTCAAAGATCTCATACCTTACTGAGTATCAGACTGCCACTGCAGATGAGGACTGTCACAGGATTATGTAGACACTGTAAAGAAAGTAAATTTTGGCAGAGAATACTGAGTCCCCAACTTAACATGCTCATCCGCTACTCTGTTGATCACAGCATGATAAATCTTACCTCCATACTGGTGCCTGCCATCCAAGCTACCAATCATACATCCAAGCATGCCGTCCAAACCTTATCATGCTATGGTGATGAAAAATATCTCAACGTAAAGGTGGAACAAGCCAGTACTATGAGATGAAAATAGCAGCACTGCCTTGTCCCTTCTCCAACATATGCCCGCAACCACTAAAGCCAAAAATCACTCACTCTACCGAACACAAAATGCTCCACAACTGCAAACTTTAAATCCTGTTTGGAATTTTCTCAGAACTGATCGCCAAATTCAAAAATTGAGAACCCAGGGCACACGCATTTGTCTGCTCAGTCTGACGTCTCTCTCAGTCCGCGTCCAGCGTGTTTCAGCCCGTCATTCAAGACTATTGTCCGATCTTTGGCTTACTTTCAAGGACCAAAAAAAGACAGTTATAAATCCTGTGTATGCACAGCAACTCGAACTCTCTTATTTCACTTGAGTACACCCACTGTCATATTAAATTAACTACGAACAAAGCAGGAAAAACTTGAAGGAGAAATCTGTATGTATATCATGAGAAATTCCATATCAAAAATGTGCGATATACATGCAATATATATATATAACTCTTAAACTTCTCTTGCTGTGACAACGAAGTGGGCCGTGAATAAAAAATTAAAACTGCTTTCAAAAAAAAAAAAAATTAAAACACCAAGCAAGTCAAATTCGGGACTGCTGCCCTCGGCACCGATAATTTCCTCAGCCAGCAAGTTAAAAATTTCAGAGCTAAAAAAAATTTCCACATGCACACCTTCAAGAGGAAATCGTGAGGGGTTATTTATATTGAATTTCCACATCATTTTTGTTGGGGCCGATCTGTAAATAAATTAAATGTTTTATGAAATGAGACTTGAAAGGAGCCGGCTTTGAAGTTCAACGATGGAGGATAGGGTGGATATATTTTCACATTTCAACTTAATGTGGAGATATGTAATTTTAAGATTTAAAGAATTGCTTTATTTATTAAATATTTTAATGGGGTTAATTTTCAAAGGCTAATTATCATTTACTTTGTTTGTTTTAATATTATTTATTATTATATTATGTGAGTGCCCACAAAATGTTCAACCACTCCTTATCATAAGGGTTTAGGTAATTTATTAAATTATTTCAATATTTAATTAATTAAAATGTTTTTATTTATTAAACCATTTTAATATTTAATTGTTATTGTTTTAATATTTTAACAAAAGGTTTTATCATTTAATCTTATTAATATTTTGATTAAGTCAACTTGGGGTACTTGACCACTCTCCAGGAAGATCAGGGCTTTTGCCATTGTCCCAAGGGCTCCAAGGGCTTCAGACTTGGGCTTGGACAAAGTCAAAAGGTCTCCACACTTATTCAACCCGCAGAGGCTCCTCAAGGGGCACCAAGACACACTGACACACACATGTTGGCATCAATGAAAATTTAGTCAACAAAAACTAGATCTAAACCTTCGTGAGATAAGCTTTTAACAAAGAAAATTCTTAAATCTACACAACAAGAGATATAAAGATGAGATTTAATGCTTAGATCTACTTGTTATAAAACAGAGAATCAAAATAACCATAAAGTAGAATTTTGTTTTTTAGGGGTGAATATAAGAGATGGAACCACTTAGATCTTCGAATCTATGAAACCACCCTGGATCTCAATCAGTATGCAGCTACCAGAAACCTGTGCTTGACTCCAAGAAAAAGAGATGCAACTTAGCTCAACCTTTTACTCGGTGCAATGGAGTGATCTGCAATCAAAAGACTTGTATGCTTGCCAAAAAAGGGGATTAGAACATGTACTATTTACTACTCTAAATCAAGAAAAGCATGAGATATAACTGAATAATACAATGCTCTTATAGATTTTGGAAAGTAAATAACTAAATAGATAACTTGAAACTACAAATATCTACTATTATGTGCTTATATAAGCCCTCTAAAGCATTTATAAATACCCACAAATTAGCAAACAAAAGCAAGACTGAAATTGTATCACCTCATAAATCAGAGAACATGAATCCAAAATCCACACCACATGAGCCTCCAAAGCCTTTCTTTATTCAAAATGGTTGCATAAGAGCAACAAGTATTACAATAATCACCAGAGGTTCTTTGCATCAATCATCCACCCTCAATAGAGCTAAAGGAGCCTCTATTTAACAAATGGGAGAGTTCTAAAACCCTAAAACCAAACCTCATAACCTAACCAGCCTGGACACCAAACGGAGAATCCAAACCTAAATTTGAAAAGCTGGGAGTGAGGGGAGGCCTCCACCTAGGCAAAGCGCCCCCACTCCAACCCCGACCACTGAAACCAAGCCTAGCCTGAGCCCACACGTGTGATGATGCCCTCATGAGGAGAGAGGGGCGTGAATAGGTAAAGGAGGCGTCTGGATGTAGGTAAGCCCATCTTTTAGGTCTGGCTGGAGCCTGCGCTAGGTTTGGGAAGCCCACTGATGGTGCAAGCTTTAGTCTTCACCTCGATCAAAACACCAGACCAATGAGTGCTCTCCATCTCATTCTTTAGCTGGAAATGACAAAGCGGCTAACTGATAATAAATTAATTGCTCACTTAACGATGACTGAAGCTGAGTTATGACAACTCCAAAAATCATAAATGCTCCATGAGATGTCATTTAGCCTTTTATTTCGCCGAATTTGGATTAATTTGAAGAGTTTTAATTTTCTCCAAAATAATCATTTCTTAATAAAAATTCATTTTTTTCCTCAAAACTGACTTTTTTGAGAAAAAATGCATTATGTGTCCGATTGATGATCCGAAAGTTGGCTCTGACTAAATGGCCAATCAAGAATGATTTTTGGCTTAAGGTTAGAGCCTTCAATCACTGAATTCGGAGTCCGGAGGATCGATTTATTACAAACGGGTTTTTTTCATTTAATTTATGGAAAAATTAACCTAAAAAATTTTAAAAATAATTTTTTCCCCGTTCGAAAAAGATTTTTTCGAAATTTTTTTATATGTCCAGATGACTTAGGACATGACCATGATCTACCTAAATAATGCCTAGTAGGTTTATAACACTCAGTTGGGCTCTAATAACCCCCCAAGGCCCATAATTCAACATCAAGCATTCCAGCTTTGGAGGAAGCGAGAGAAAACCTCGTCAATTATACTCAGCTGAAGGCAAAGCATAATTGTCATGGGCGAAAAACTCCCTGGAATACCTTATTTGAGATTTTACGTCTCAGGAGACCGAACCACTCAAAAATACCCTACTAGCACATTTTATTACAAACCCAGCAGGGCCATGGTCAAAATTATTCAAATCAAAAACTAGCTAGCCAATATTGGCTAGACATGAAGACAGATCAACTGATACACTGGAATCAGACTTTGAACAAGTCTATCAACCGATGGCTCCTCAGGTAACCCAATTATGGTACAAAAAAGTTGGTAACATTTGGCTCCAACTGTGGGACAGGTACTTGCTTGATCTATTGATCAAAAAGAGTGCCTAAGAATCCAGGAATCTCTGGTTTCCATATCTTGTAAAAAAATCTCAATTTGACAAGAAAATCTTAGTAACACAAGTTTCATGAAAAATAGCCAATGATCCAAAAGTTGCTTTATTCAAAGAAGAAAAAAAACTTCACTGAAAAATTCGTTTATTTCTAAGTACAAAAAGAAAATCCTAAAGTAAACGCTCACTTTAAGGAGCCTATTTTCTTACTCTAAGCATGATAAACAAAAGGTTAGGTGTAATCATAAATCCAGTGTAGCCACCTAAGCATTTTATTAATATAAAAAAGTTTTGCCTTGTCTTTGGTTACCAACCAAAGTAAGGACATAATTTCCAGAAAATGAAAACCTGCGTGATGATCCAGAATGGGCGGGTTGGATGGGGAATCATAGGCATGAATAATGTCATCAAACTTCTTCCCAAACTGGTAGGTGCTCACGCAGGCTTCTTCCGTCCATGACTGAATAGCGCTGATATACAAATCGAGATGATGCAGCAGGTCGACTACTCCATCATGTTGATCATCAAGGCTTATCAAATAATAACTCGTTGTATAAGCCCCAAGCTGTTCCAAAACATAAGGAACATCTATATGTGAAGACGATGGTTGAGAAAAAACTTCAACTAGTTGTATCCCATCTTATTCTTCACCGTACTGCTTTTTCAAATCCTTATTACCAATACTCAGATATAATTCTAACTGATCATATGAAAACTTTGACTGCTCTTCTTTACAACTTTCATAAGTCTCAGAATAAACACTCCCCTCGCTGGACACATCATAGATGAGATTCTCAAAAATATTTTCAAAAGTATCATAGGTTGGATTTTCAATAAAAGTCCAATAGTCATCATCGCCATCTATGTCGGATATGAGAGATGCCTCATCACTAGTATCAAGTCCCTGGCTATTCTCCTCATTCTGCTTGAAACAATCTTCTTCAAAAAGTTGGGTTTCAAAGATATCACATGGGACCCAAGTTTCCAAATATTTTTCATCCAGTGGAGTGGATGGAGGAATCTCATCACATGAAACTTCTAAGATTGGATTTAAAATCTCAAAGTTATCATCCATCTCAGATGTAAGGGATTCTTCCTCACTTGTATCACATCTGATTCTATATCCCTCCTCATGATCATAGTCATCTTCTTCAGAAAAAAGGTCACAAGGTAGTAAACCTTCCAAACTATCATCATTATGCTCATTAGTAGGATTAGTGCTAAAGTTTTTAGTGAGATCATCCATTTGCTGACTATAATCTTCGACATGACCCCAGGTTTCTGTGGTGAAAGAATGGAGTTGTCCTCCTCATTTTGTCAGGAAGCTTCAAAGCCTGCAGGGGAAGTCCAACTTCCTTGGACGTTTTATTGTAAATTATGCCAAGATTACTAAAGGTTTCATGCGCCTGTTGAAACAGGACACCCCATTTGTATGGGATGAAATCGCACAACTTGCATTTGAGGCATTAAAGAAAGCTTTGTTGTCAGCATTGTTATTGCGCCCGCCAGATTACTCTCGTGATTTTATATTGTATCTAGCCACATCTGAGTTGACCATAGGAGTAGTACTAGTCTAGGAGGACGATAAGCTCCAAGAGCATGTTGTCTACTATCTCAGTCGTGCTTTAGCTGACCCTAAAATTAGGTATTCCCATGTCGAGAAGTTGACCTTGGAAGCTGTGTATGTTGTTCAAAGGTTGCGTCACTACATTTTACTGAGGACCACGATGGTAGTGGCGGATGTTAATCCTTTCCAATATGTTTTGTCCCGACGGATAGTTGGAGGCAAATTCAATAAATGGATAGTCATTCTTCAGGAGCTTGACTTAAATTTCCAATCCGCCAAATCCAAGTAATCCTTAGTTTTTGCTGAGCTCATTGCAGAATTTCCAGTAGAGGAAGATGTAGCCATTGAAGAAGACTCATTCCCAGATGAGCATATCTTTTTGATTTCCACCTCTAACCCCTGGTACGGAGATATACTTGTCTATCTCTAGACTTTGAAGTACCCTGCAGCCTTCTCGCGGGAAGAACGGCATAAACTACATGTACATGCCAAGAACTACCTCATTATTGGAGATACTTTATATCGTAGAGGGGTAGATTCCGTTTTGCGTTGATGCCTTATCCACAAAGAAGCAGAGACTGCCCTAAATGATGCCCATAGTGGAGCGTGTGGGGGTCATTTATCTGGGTTAGCAACGGCCCAGAAGATCTTACGTGTCGGTTATTTATGGCCCACGATCTCTAAAGATTGTGTGGAGGCCATGAAGCGCTATCATTCTTGTCAGCTTTACACCAGAAAGATGTGGTCGCATCCTGCTCCGTTATTTTCCGTCATCTCAGTGGGCCCCTTTATGAAGTGGGGGATAGATTATGTGACCTGCAACCCAGTATTGGTTGGGGGGCACAAACATATCATTGTCGTTGTAGATTATTTCACGAAGTGGGTAGAAGCAATGCCCACCTATAAAGCTAACGGGGAAACTACAGCTTTTTTCATTTTCAACCAAATTATCGCACGATTCATATCCCTAAAGAGATTGTCACTGACCATGGCAATCACTTCCAAAATAGTATGATGACTGAATTGACCACTATGCTAGGGTTTAGACAAGAGCATTCATCTTCGTTCTATCCTCAAGCAAACGGTCAAGTCGAGGCTGTAAATAAAACTTTGAAGACTATTCTCAAACGTACTATTAATGCAACCCGTTCCAATTGGCACATCATGCTATATCCTGCACTTTGGGCATATCAGACCAATGTGAAAACTACTACACGGTTTTCTCCTTTCCAACTCATTCACAGAGTGGAAGCAGTCACCCAGTCGAATGCAAAATCCCGTCCTTAAAGATTGCTATTCATGTGTTACCTGATACAACTGAGCTGGAAGAACGTTTATTACATTTAGAAGATCTAGATGAGCAACGTAAAGATGCGATGACAGTAAACGGGGCTCATAAAAATAGGGTAAAAATCCAATACGATAAATCAGTCAAGCCTCGGAATTTTTCAGAAGGGGAGCTTGTCTTGCTCTGGGATTAGGACAAAGAACCCCTAGAGGCAGGAAAATTCAGGTCTATGTGGCTAGGGCCTTACGTCGTGTCAAAGGTGTTGAAGAAAGGTGCATATGAATTGACAGATTTCGAAGGGAGTAAGCTGCCTAAGCCTAGAAATGGGCTCTACTTGAAAAAATACTATGCTTAGGCTTAGCGCTTTTTTTCTATATTTTTATTGTATGTATTTTATATACAATAGTTTGCCGGTTTGTGTTTTTATACCATCTGTTGGTTGTTACAGATGTCTTCCGAGTGGTTCGTAGGTTTCGCAGATGGCGCCAGTCGCCACACTTGCAACCTGGCTTCAGCCGCATGGGTCATTTACTCGCCCTCAGGACAACTAGTTGCCTCTGGAGGCACTTACTTAGGTCCTGCTACCAATAATGTGGCCGAATATAGAGCTGTCATTGAGCTTCTATGGGATGCTTTGTCACGTGGTATCACTCAGTTGGAAGTCCGACTTGACTCTCAACTGGTGGTTTTCCAACTCAATCGAACTTATCAGGTGCGAAACCCTATTTTACTACGTCAGTTTATGCAAGAAATCAAAATTCATTAACTGATGCGTATGCTAATTATATCTTGGATTGGAACTTAACACATTTTGCATAAAAATATACAACAGACACATTACAAAACACATGTAAATAAAACCGACTATATATATGTGTGTGTGTGTGTGTGTGAATATTTGTCCATATAGATAGGTCGAGTTTCTAATCCTCAGATCTAGTCATAACTGTATAATATACAAAAAATAGATCAAAGTCCATAAAATGCTCCTAGGTATAAGCTTGACCACCCTGGTCCCCCTGGTCATCCTGCTCTCGGGCTTCTTCAGCCTCCTCGACTACAACAGCCTCAACGACATCAATATATACAAATACTGCTCTAGCTACCCGCCTCATTAGGCGTCTTCAGACAGGTGGTATACCAACCACTAGCTCCTGCATAGCGGCAGGGATATGCTCAATGCGTAATGTAGGTACTCTTTGGGTAAGCCTGGCCAGTTTTCCCTCAAGAACGCTAATCAAACCCTGGTCTTCTCCCACCACGGGACGCACATACATGCATGGACACCCAGCAGGACGGACTGGTCCAATATCTGCATTTTTACATTTTAAAAGGATTAAAAACTCTAATACATATGAATATATCTTTATAATTAAAATTCATAAAAATTTTAAAACTTAAAAACAAAAATACCTGACTCTCCCCATGCTCCTCCAAGAGGGAGGACAAGGTCGGTATCACCTCGGAAATCTAGTCCAGCATATGGAAACTGCTCTAGTGCTGGTAACTGTTGCTCCCACCAAAAGTAGAAGTCATCGTCGTATACGCTCTGAACCGATCCACCGCCTCCCTGGCGAAGGAATATTTCTCCCCACCTACTCAGTCTAGGCTGACGGGGAGAACGAACCGGTAGTGGTACTGCAGGACTCAAACTGGGTACCCTCTCAAACATACCAAGATCATGATCCCAATAGTTTATCAAAAACTCTAGTAGGCGGACATTTGATCGCATGGGTGAGGTACAGAAGAATTTTAGTAACCCACTTTGCCGCAAAGCATTTACTGTGGGGGCATCTTGTAGAGCTTCTTGGTCCATGTCTTCATGTTCTCTCTCCCTCCACTCAAGCACCATATGTCAATCTGATAACAAGCCATTTATCAACCATTAAATTCATGATTTATTATGAAAGATGTTATGATGAAAATAATATTAAAAAAACACGTTGGCTTAGATTTATAATCAATTCTACCATGAAGTACCAATTATATGTAAATGTGAATATTTAAAAACTTATTAGTTAACCTCTTGTTACCTAAGTGTTTTTTTATCATATCTCCAAATCCCTTATTAAATCCCATTGATTGATTAGTTGGTAAAGAAAACTCATGGTTTAACTCTTTGTTCATAATGGTTTTAATAACAAAGGTGCTTCACAACAAACCTAGCCAAAAGTAGCTTGAGTGGTAAAAGTATGGAATAAATCCCTTCTCCCACTTTCAATCATAAAAAGGTCATGTTAACTATCATGACCACTAGACATGGTTTAATGATTCATTATGAATAATATTATGATGCAAATTTTATTATAAAAACACTTCCACTTAGATTTATGATCAATTCTAACCATGGAGTACCAATTATACTTAAATGTGATTATACTTGAATGTGAATATTTAAAAACGTATTAGTTAACCTCGTATGGAGTAGTATATTTATTCTTAGTTTTAATCGGAATTGGTTGGAAGTGTGAAGTGTTTAGTGTGTGTTGAAAAGGTAAAAAACATAGAATTTTTGGACTGCACCACCTAGTATTACCTTTAAGCACTTTTTTACCATATCTCCAAAATCCTCTTTTTGATAAAATCCCATTAATTGACAAGTTGGTTAAGGAAACTAGTGGTTTAAATCTTTGTTCATAATGATTTTGACAACAAATGTAGCTTCACAACAAACCTAGTTAAAGATAACTTGAGTGGTAAATGTGGGGAATAAATCCCTCCCCACCTCCCTTCAATAATAAAAAATGACATGTTAACCATAGTATTTAATGATTCATTATGAATGATGTTTCAATCATTAAAAAAAATGACATGTTAATCATCTAATTTAATGATTCATTATGAATGATGTTGTGATGAATATTTTATTTAAAAAACACTTCCATTTAAATTTATAATCAATTTCACATGAAATACTAATTATATATAAATATGAACATTTAAAAATTTATTAGTTAATATCTACTTACCTTGAAACACTTTTTAACTATAAAAAAAAATTTGATAAAATTTATTAATTGAGAAAAATCTTAACCATCATGACTTAACATTTTATAATAAAAATTATATTAAAAAACACTTTTACTCAAATTTATAATCAAATCCACAAATAAAATATCACTTATATTTAAATTTAAATATTTAAAAACTTATTAGTTAACCTCTACTTACTCTCAAGAAATTTTATCATATCTCCAAATCTCCTTAATTTTATCATATCTCCAAATCTCCTTTTTAGAAGAGGAAAGGTAAAAGGTTTTAATAAAATCCCAATCCCCTTTATAAGAAAAGTTTTAATAAAATCTCATTAATTTTCAGAAGTTGGTCAAGGAAACTCCTGATTTACCGGGGTCTTCTCATTGACCCTAATGGTTATGGGTTATGGTCACGATAGTTACAATGTCGAAACCAATTTCCGCCCATTGTAAAGAAAATGAACAGGGTCTCACTACATCATAGAGTAGAACTGAATTTATATATATGTATAACCTATTGAATTCTAAATGATCAACGAATTTCTTTTGTGTGAAATTGTAACAAAGCTGCTTCGGTTTTTTCAGCACAATAAACTCACACTTGAGTAATTCCTGTAGACTCCCACAGGTCTACACCACAGCTATTCTCAAGGAAATTCCGATGAACGCTGCTTCTAGAATGGAAAATATTGTGTATCATTGCGTGGTATGTGAGCGGCTAAGTAAAATGGTAAATATCGAACCCACCATTTCAGAAGCAGAATCTGGAGTTACTGAAGATCGAGATAGTGGTGTAGTGGTCAATCAACGAAATGAAGTGGAAGCGGGAGAGGACGTGGATGACGCAATTTCACAAGTGGAGTCGCAAGTGAATGATGGGAACTTATGCAAAATCTGTTCTGTTGGAATAAGAGACATCCACGATCTTATTCTCTGTGATGATTGTGATGAAGGTTATCATACCTACTGTCTCAATCCTCCTTTGGATCCAGTATCACAAGGTAATTGGTACTGCCCATCCTGTCAGCTCAAACACAGAAGGAATAAAGGCAAGAAATCAACTGTAGGTGCCCCAAAACGCGAAACATGATTTGAGTAGCTTGTAGTATTTTATGAGCAACTTCGAAACTCATCAATTTTTCATTTTATGGATATAATTTTCACTTCGTGAATTTTAGACAAAGCTCGAGATCGAAGCTGCTCTAGATGGTAACTGTGTGATGTAAAATTCAGTCTTGGATCTAGTACTTGTTGTTTTGTGAAGTTATGGAATTTCTAAAAAGATCTATTAATCAGAGATTGAAGTCTTGTTTTGTATTTTTTTTTAAATAATGTTGTTTTAGAATTGAAGTTCAAGTACCACAATGTAATCGGCATTGCCCAACCTGTCAGTCCAGGCGCAAAAAGGAAGAAATCAACTGTACCTGCCTCAAAACCCAAAACAAAATCAAACAGAAAAACGAATATGATTTGAGCAGCTTGTAATAATTTACGAGGAACTTCAAAACTCATCAATTTGTCTTTTTATGTATCTAATGAATTTTACTGACAAAGTTTGTATTCGAGTCCCACGAGCTCAAGATCAAAATTAAGATGCTTTGAATAACTGTCTTCTCTTGCTTAGATGATCTCATAGATGGAATTTATTGAAATTTCGTTAGATGGGTATTCATTAAATAATACTATATTGGTGTCGGATCTAATGTAGAGCGTTTCCCTTCTTGTTTCAATACCACAGTTATAAACAAATTTTTGTATGCTTATGATTCTTAATCAGTCTTAAAATGTGTATGCATTTGATTCTAGTTTTAGCTTTATTATTAATGAATTTTACTGAGAGAGTTTGTGTTTGGAGGTATTTTCGCATCAGCGCGAGATCAAAATTGAGACGCTATAACAAGTCACCGTTATAGTTTGCTCAGATGATCGACTAAATCCCATTGACCTCATAAGCAAGTTGATCCACTACTTAAGCCAAGAGAAGGCTTTGCTTTTTGAATTATATCGATAGTTATGAATAACAATTTTGAGAAAAGATAAATAGGTCTTTTTCTAAACAGTGATATGAAGATTCTGTTTTCGGTTGGGTATGAGTTTGAAAAAGTACTGAAACCTGTAGTGGAGGCTGATAAAGTATTTTTTGTGATGCAAAATTCTCATCTGGTTTTAGTACGAGGAGAAAAAGGTTCATGCCTGTTGGATAGGCAAAAAGTCACAGTCGAGACAAGGATGGCCGATCACCACATGCTTCTTCAACTATATTCTTCTTCCCACATGAAGCACCCTCCCTGAGGTGAACAAAGGGCAAAATGAGCCACATGTCCTCCCCTTCCGCTAACTCCATGTATTTTCATTTCCTGGAGGATTTTCTTCTTTGACTGCATATTTGAGCTAACCAGCAGTGTATGAACATCATGGGGAGAGTAGGCTCCTTAGTTTTGACATAGAGAAGTGTGTAGGATCGGATGTTTGTGACTGTCAATTAGTATTGCCCAGACACAAGGAATAGAGGCAAAAAATTAACTGTAGGTGCCTCAAAACCCAAACTAAAATTAAACAGAAAAACGAAGATGATTTAAGCAGCTTGTATTATTTTATGAGTAACTCCAAGACTCATCAGTTTTTCTTTTTATGCATCTAATTTGCACTTCATGAATTTTATTGACAAAGTTTGTATCTGAGTCCCACCATCTCATCAAACTTTAGATGCTCTCAATAGTAATTGTGTTCCCTTGCTTAGTTGATCTTATAGATGGAATTCTTTGAAATTCGTTAGATGGGTAAAATAAATAAAACTATACTGTTGCCTGGTCCATTGTAGAGCAATTCATCTATGTAAACTATGCTAACCTATTCTTCAATTCCATTGAATTGGATTCCATTATTGCCATTGTCCCAGTCCTCAAATTATTTTTTAGTATAATTGGTCTATAGCTGTTGATTTTTTGGTTTATGAAAAGAAGTATTATAGCATGCTGGATGTTAAAGAGCCCGCTCTTGTCCATGGAGATGGTGATGCCTGTGCCAATTCTTGTATCTCTATGCCTTAGTTACCGTGGATTTATTCTGAAAGGTTTGTCTCAACTTGGGATATCTTCCTCTGTGTTGTTTGAGTTCCTTCAAACGTTTATCATCTCATTATAGACAGCAGAACAGTGACTATACCTCGGTTGGTATTTTTCCCATCTGAAAAAATCTCAAGACCGAGTCTGCATGGTTCGACATATGCCCTAATACATCTATAACAAATTGTGGTAGTTTAACATTCATCTGGGTCAATTTAGATTCCATGTTTTCATCAGATGTTTTAATTTTTGCTTAAAGCTATCGAACCCATCAAATTGGAGAGAATCCGAGCCGGGCTCTAGGTTCTTTGTTCCTTCTTCAACTAGAAAACTTACGCTTATTGAAACAATATTATTAAGAACCAAAGCTACTTTACTTTGAGCATCAATCCATTTCACAATCCACAAAATCGTCTGCTCCATGCTGTTTAATGATTCCGTTGTCTCTATACAAAATTTCATATTCAGGCATAACATGTATTTATTGAATTCCTTTCCACCATTGTATAAGGGCACGCCATTAACATTTCAAAGGTATTTTTCATCTGGTTCAGAAAGTTTTTCTAATGATAAACAACAATAAGCAAATGTTGAGAAACGCCATTAACATTTCAAAGGTATTTTTCATCAGGTTCAGAAAGTTTTTCTAGTGATAAACAACAATAAGCAAATGTTGAGAAAGCCCTAACAATTACAACTGAATTATTGCATGCCATAAATCTGAAACTATCACCACGATCCATGCAATTGGATAGGAACCGAATTGAACACAACTATAAACTCTGCATGCCTTAACTCGCTAAAAAAACAGGGATGAGATCTACTTAGAGCGCCTTTGAGCGTCCTTTAAGGCATGCAAACTGTTTGAAATAAATGCCTACTGAAGTATGAACTTGTTGTTTAGACATCTTGCAGACACAGCTGGAACTGTTGTTTAAACAATATGCAAACACAACCAAAAACTGTTGTTTGGCAGCATGCAAACACGACTTGGAACTGATCTTAGAACAACATGCACATTTGTAACCAGCCTTTATAACATCTCGAATAACCCCTCAAGCGTATCCTGAAAGAAAACCATGACTACGCCAAGCGATCGCTCTTCCTCTATGTGACCCTGCTTGGCTTATGGAGCGGTTTTGTGTTATGGAGTTCAGGTACAAACAGAGGCAACAAACTATATCTGACGTTATGACCTATAACTACAGGATCTGGAAATTCAGGTGAGAGTTGAAGTAATCGTAATAGCATAGGCCTGCAGGGCCACAAGAGAGATAAGTCAGTCACGGCCCTGTCATGAGCCTTTCTTGCCAACTCAGTAGCAAGAGTTTTAGCTTTTCTCCCCTGTTCTTCCTTCTCTAAAGCAGTTACAGCTTCAACAAGCTTTCTGTGATGAAGGTTATCATCCCTACTGGTCTCAATCCTCTTTTGGATCCAGTACCACAAGGTAATTGGTATTGCCCATCCTGTGAGTCCAAACGCAAAAGGAATAAAGGTAAGAAATCAACTGTCGGTGCCCCAAAATGCAAAACAAAATCAAACAGAAAAACGAAGATGATTTGAGCAGATTGTAATATTTTGAGTAACTTCAAAACTCATCAATTTTTCTTTTCATGGATATAGTTTTCACTTCTTTAATTTTAGTGACAAAGTTAGTGTATTTGAGTCCCTCCAGCTCGAGATCAAAGATGCTCTCAATGTAAATGTGTGATGTAAAATTCAGTTTTGGATCTAGTATTTGGTTGTTTTGTGGAGTTATGGAACTGCTAAAAAGATCTATTAATCAGAGTGAAATCTGTTTTGTATTTTGTTTTTATTTAAGTAATGTTTTTAATTTTTTTTTAATTGGAGTTCAAGTACCACAAGGTAATTGGCATTGCCCAACCTGCAAGTCCAGACACAAAAGGAAGAATTCAACTGTAGGTGCCTAAAAACCCAAAATAAAATCAAACAGAAAAACAAATATGATTTAAGCAGCTTGTAGTTGTAGTAATTTATGAGTAACTCCAAAATCATCAATTTGTCTTTTTATGTATCTAATTTTTACTTGGTGAATTTTACTGACAAAGTTTGTATTCAAGTCCCATGAGCTCAAAATCAAAATTAAGATGCTTTGAATAAGTGTCTTCTCTTGTTCGGGAATTGAATGTTAGAGTATGTGGGATGCAATTCCCACAGACCAGCTGGATCCCTTACAGATCACCACCTCATTCCTTCATGACACTGTGGATTTGAAAGAAATATCTATTGACCAGGCATGGGTGGGGTCCAATTCCACACTCTTCCTTCGCTTTCGGACCTTGGAGGAGCCACTTAGAGCCCTCCGGGCTAAGAAACAGTTGACTTTGATCCCACATGCACAAAGGATCTTTCCAGACGCCGACCTCACCAAAAGCCAACAGGTGGAATTCAAGCAAGCCAAAGACAAGGTCACAGCTGCACGGAAGGAAGGAAAGTGGGCAGTTATTCGAAATTTTAAAGGGAGTAGTCTATCTAGTCGACGATTTCACCCGGACGGCAAATCATCTCCGGCAAACTTCGGCTCCAGCTACTGTCGCTGTCCTCTGCCCCATCATCTGGCCTGATGTCAACATCAAACCATGTCTGCAGCGGGGCCTCTGACATATTTAAACCCTCCGTGCATCTCCTGTTTACGAGCAAGAAATTTACGGTAATCATTCGCAGGGCTCAGGAGACGCAATCGTTGCGTCGTCCCTTTCGGCTATCAGCGGAATCTTCCTCCATCAACAGTCTATTGGGTTTCCGTCTGACCCTCTCTTTCCGTTATTGTGCCACGGCTGCATCCATGTACATACCATCATCTATTCACCCTACATACCATGCAATCGAGTTTAAAATTTGAAATTTGAATTCGAAATAGTTTCACTACCCAGAGCCCGCCTCTCACCCTACATCCTTCCCTGCGAACTGTTGTGTCTCCAGAGCCCTGCGAATGGTAGCGTCCCTGCCTTACCACTTCTCTATGACAGGGAGGAGGACCAGCCAGATATATTACGGCAAGCACATCTTCTCTGTCTTTGCATGTTCTTATTATGAAATGCTGAGACTAAACGCTGCCATTGTATAACACTTTCTTTGTACATGGCCAAACATGTATCCAACGCGGCAGAAACAAAGGCCTATCCATCCAAGAAAGTCTCCAGTCGTTCAAGGTGAAATCGATCAACTCCGCAAAGCTAGTTTTATTTACCAAATCGCTTATACACTTGGGTATATAATCCAAGCTTGTCCTCGATTGGAGGAGTTACCCGTTTGGAACACCTTCTCTAAAGTTTGCAGTGGCTCGGCTCGGCTCTTGCACTGCTTCAACTTGACACGTCTCGACAAGATGAATGGGCACGAATTGGACAACTCCTAGAAATGGTCATGATAACAACCCTAAAATAAATTATCGTTACCGTCAAAGGAGCAAGCGATTTTCTTGCCATTTCTTGGTTATGATGGTTATGTTCATTACATTATTTTTTTCTCCTCCTCGACCAAGCTCGAAGGCAAAGGTATCGTGGGCATCGTGTATGTAGAGGCGATTCTGTGATGTTTTACAATGCTTTTCCTGGGCCAACTGCGAGTGCATCCAATCGATCTCAACTTGGCCTTTATAAAGAACAATATTATGCCATCTGGGCAGACGCTAAGTTTTATGACAAAATGTTTTTTAAAATTTTACATTTTGTATCCCTGGCTTAAGCTGGGAAGAATGGTGGACTGGTGCAATCACCTATGGTTAGTTCCGTTTATCGTTGGAGTTATTATTTGTATAAAATGGTTTTTTTCTCAAAAAAATCGAATACATAAATCTTGTTTGTTATTATTTCTATGCTACTGTGATTTCAAATAATCTTCTTCAGGTAAAGAACAAGTTTTCCAAGCACAAGTGAAAAGATTTTCACACAATAACATGGTGTGTAGCGATGACAAGCGAATATGCATATTCGAGGGTTTCTTGGATGATGTAGCGATGTTGAGGCAACGATACGGTCTCAACAAAATAGCAAATGAAGTGGCTATTTTCATAGAAGCCTATTGGACTCTCAGAGATCGGGGCCCTTATCCTGCAGATCAGGTCGTCAGAGATCTCTCTGGAAAATTTTCCTTCGTTCTTTATGACTCCACTTCCCAGGCTCTCTTTACCACTTGAAAGCTTATCATTCTTATCCCTTCATTTCCTTTTCTTTATTTTGGATTTTCCATTGAAATGTTTAACGTAAACCCTTCATTTTTACCCCCTTGCGAGAGCTGCTACAATGCACATTTTCCCCATTCCTTCATGCTACATGCCTTTTCCATGCCGAGATAATGACATTTAATTGAGGCTTCCCAATATTGCCTTACCCATCTTTGGAATTTTAGTAGTATTTTCAAGGTAATCGTTTTTCCTGATCCTGCAATTGACAATGGACAGGACACATTTCCGACCCTGCCTCTTTTATTTAATCCATGGATTTACCATTTCACTAGCCAGGACAGGTGGTCCTGCTCACCCTGCAAACTCCCTCGCATATATTCTATTTATTGGAGAAGCTTTACAATCATAATTGATTATGATGAGATCCTTTTGCAAGGAAGATTTAACAAATTCAAATCATAAGCCTCAAGAAAAAATCCGTGTCATAAATTTAGCCTTCCAAATAGCTTGTGGCCTAAGGGAAAAGGGAAGAATTTGCCAGACTTTTAGTGAAGTCGATGTCTTTTGGCCAATTTGCTAGAGACACAGGTCTCAGGTTCGATCCTCACTGGCAACAATGTGATAACAATGACATTCTTTCAGTGGTTTTTGGATATAATTATTAGAATGTAGTGACTTTTCCAATGCCAATGTACTCTTAAATGAAGTAGCAGTTGAAACAGTAGATTATATTTTTGAATTAAAAGAAGTAGAGGTAAATGCTCACTCTGTTATCTCTCTGTTGTAAAACAGTCCATTTATTTTTCTATTATGGAAAATTTACAGGACAAAACTGCCAAATTCATGACTATTGGTTTGCTCTTAGGGTCCAGATGAAAGAAGTGTGAGGGTCCAAATGAAAGAAGTTGTCCGATCACTACAAATTTCTAGCCCTAGTGAAGTCATATGACTAAGCATTTGTCCCAAGTGTTAGGGTCCAAATGAAAGAAGTTGTCCGATCACTACAAATTTCTAGCCCTAGTGAAGTCATATGACTAAGCATTTGTCCCAAAATATTTACAGGACAGAACTACCAAATACATGACTTTCAATTTTCTCTTAGGGTCCCAAATGAAAGAAGTTGCCTGATCACTCCAAATGACTATCGACTAGAAGCATTTTTCCTAACAGCTAAAACTACCTTGAGCATACTTGACTAATCATAGGTGAAACATATAGAAAAGTTGCCCAGA
>LPNX011056366.1:154845-170593 GCA_001517045.1 Pseudotsuga menziesii
CTAATTTGGTGGTTTATATTCCTTTGCAAATGTTGTGAAGAAATTCTCCCTAAGTCATTCCTATTGCCCTTTTTTCTAGAGCATTAATTATTTCCCAATGGATATGTGGGGAGGGAAGGATTTTTCCTTTTGTTATGGCAGGGAAGGGGAAGATAGATTTTCAGAATCAAATGGGTATTCCTTTTACTTGTTTGGGGAGGGAAGGATTTTTCTTTTTGTTATGGGAGGGAAGGGGAAGATAGCTTTTCATAATCAAATGGGTAATTGAGATCTTCTTCCCTGAACAAATGTTGCACTTAGTATCTATTTATTTGAACAAAATCATTTCTTAAAATTGTAGATTTTTGTTTGTTTGTTTGGACTCAATAACTATGTTTACTGCAGGATGTCAACGGTTTAGTGCTCTTTAGGGCACTGCATCTGATGATTACCTTGTCCTATCTGATGAGCCAAATGACCTTAAAGAAGGTTGTGGAAAATCTTTTGCTAAATTAGAGCTTATCTAACATCACACATTATTAGTTTTTTGTTTCTTATATATACATGTATTTCTTTTTCCTTTGCAGGTTGTTTTTTCTCTACATCAAGTGGCTTGCAGAGTTTTGAACATCCTTTGAATAAGTTGATGCCTATGCCTCGTGTTGATAGTGAAGGGAAAATGTGTGGGGCCAACTTCAAAGTAGGTGTTTTTTCTAAGAAGCAGGCTAGCATGCCTAGAGTAGGTAGTGAGGCCAATTGGGCAAATGAACTCTGATACCAACAATTTGGAATTAAAAGCATCAATTTTGGACTGCTAAATTAGAGCTTATCTAACATCACACATTATTAATTTTTAGTTCCTTATATATACAGGTATTGCTTTTGCCTTTGCAAGTTGTTTTTTCTCTACATCAAGTGGCTTGCAGAGTTTTGAACATCCTTTGACTGCTAAATTAGAGCTTATCTAACATCACACATTATTAATTTTTAGTTTCTTATATATACAGGTATTGCTTTTGCCTTTGTAGATTGTTTTTTCTCTACATCAGGTGGCTTGCAGAGTAGTGAACATTCTTTGAATAAGTTGATGTTGATGCCTCGTGTTGATAGTGAAGGGAAAATGTGTGGGGCCAACTTCAAAGAAAATGTTTTTTCTAAGAAGCAGGCTAGCATGCCTAGAGTAGGTAGTGAGGCCAATTGGGCCAATGAATTCTGATACCAACAATTTGGAATTAAAAGCATCAATTTTATTTTTATTTAACATGGAATAGTGACATGTGACATTTCATTATGAGCCATTGAATCAATTTTCTATTTAAAATTGACATCAAAGGCTTTATGCAAAGTTGGTTATGCCAAACCCTTCTTATTGATGTTATGGTTGAGTTGTGTGAATCATTCTAATGTGGGTACGTGCACGCTCATTTTTTTCAATTTTTAATATTTTGAAAGTTATTTCTAAATTCATATTTTTTAATTTGAACATCTTTGTTTTTAGTAAATTAATAAGTTCATTACCATGTATCATATGTGGTTGATAATTTTGTGTTTTAACTTCAATGCATTGTTTTATATATGTTAAGTTTTATAATTAATAAAACATAACTTGTAATTTTGTTTTTATAATACATTTCCAATACATGTAATATTTATGTAAACAGATAATATTTTTATCATAAAGTTTGTTTATTTAGCTATATATTGGAATTTAAAGATATTTTTGGTCTTTGTTAAAAAAGATGTTTCAAAAGTGGATCTAAAGGTTAAGAAAAGGTCTTCCAAGTTCATTTCCAACGGAGGGTAATGTATATACATCTTTGTAAACCAAATACTTGGATCACCATGTTGTGACCTTAAAAATAAATTAGTATTATGATTATGCTTTTACTACTTTTGTTATGTTTGTTTGACTAAATATAACTTCATAAGGGAGGTGGTAGTAGAACGAAAAAGAAAGGAGAAGTTGGGGGGTTTGGATGATAGAGAAAAGCGAAGGGAAAATAGGGAGCAGTTGCGGGTCGCTCATGCTGCCTAGTTATATTGGGCCTCCATCCCCCCGTCGATTCGATTGGACATTGAGATGTCTGAACACAGTCTGTGGCATGAGGTGGAGGATAATATTCCTACAATGGAGTTGGTTGCTCTAGAGCAGTGGATCCAAGACCCAGGTTGTGAAGGGGCTCCTTGGTCACGTGCTGTTGGAACAAGAGGAGAAGGATAAAGGGGACGAGTTTTTAGTGGCTTTTTGGCATGAATTATATGTAGACACCCGACTCCTACACATGAAGATTGATGCGATATGAAAATAACCGTGCTTACCCTTTCTTCAACAACTGGGCATGGTAGGGAACTAGGACGCAGATATCAAAAATGGAAGGAATGACCCAACAGGAGGCCAGCCACACACTGGGCATGTGTCTTCTCTACTAAGATTCCAGGTGCCTTAATGGTTTTTCTTTGGGCTATCATTCGAGGATGGTTGATGGTTGTGTTTATCAATTTTGTTCGGTTTGGTTTTGTGAAAAAACTGTGGTTTGGTTGATACAATTTTGGGCAATAGATGGTTAGTTTGTTGGTATTTAGAGCCTTAGAAAATGTTGTAATGATCTTCTGTAATATTTTGACTTGGGTATTGTTATTATTCTAATGGTCTGTATGCCCTATTTTCCTCTTCGAGGGAGGGGTTATGTTGGTCTGTTTAATTGTTAAGACATGGTATGGATAGTTGGTTGATTCAGAATGCCAAGGTGACAATAATGGACGCATGAATATGTAAAGTTTCAATAAAATTTTAATATAATGTGTCCTACCTACAAAAAAATAAGGTAAAGGGATAATGAAATACATCTCTAAATAATTCAAACATACACATATTAAAATTTAGAAACATTAAAGAAGATAACATAATTGTGAAATATGTTGCAATCCCAAGTTGTGAACACCATATAAAAACAATAGAAATCCCAAACAAATTACTAGTCAATGCATGCAAAGACCAAAACAATTGTATATTGGCAAAACAACCATTTCCTTGTTTAAATCCAAACAACCAAGTTTAATGTAGAGAAACACACCAAGCTTATCTTGTTTGCATGGTTGGGATTCTTAATTCAAGTGCATGTATCTAAAGTAGTGTCCAAGTTACCCTAACCAAATTTGACCCTTTCCACCCTAGGAAGTACAAACAAATAGCACATCTTTCTTATAAATTTCTTTCAACTTTACCAATAACCCCCCAAGCGATCAAACCCACAAACAAATTTACCTTTTTTTGCTTGAAGATTCAGGAAGTTCTTAGTTCATTTTTATGGTTACAATATGAATGGTTTATTTTTGTGTTGTCTGGGGTATAACATTAAAAAATTGAAGGTTAATCTTTGAGCAGTGTTTCTCTATCAAAAGATAAGTATGTAAGAGGCTAAGCTACAAATATTGATGTAGACTAATGTAATATCAAAGTTTAGATATGGCTGCAAATCGAAGTGTAATAAAGGACAAAATTAGATAAAAATAAGGTGATGTCATGTAGCTATGTTTTGTTGATGAAATCGTTGGAAAATGCCACGTAAACAGAAACTGTAAAAATTACTTTGCTTCTAAGGAATAAAAAGCATATGTGTTTTTATAATCCTTATCCACGTTTGGCATTCAAAAAAAATAACAAACACTTCTCAAAAGCCTTTAATTGTTTGACCAACAACCCTCTAAAGCCACCAAATCCTACTAGTTATTCTCTTTAACAACCTAGCCAAAGATGTAATAAACAATTCCATACAACCAAACCCTTGGCTTTGCATCCATTAATGCACAATCACCAGGAGTGTCCATTCACACCACAACCATTGCAACAAAGATTACCATAGGGAATTCACAACGAATAAGACCTCAGCAACACAAAAGACAATTGGACCTATTGCAAACTTCTAGCTTCCATGGTGATTACAACATAATGAATCGACCAAGAGATGCTCCACAACACAAATGATAGACAATGTGAGAAAGGGAAGGTGACACTCTACTTACTCTTACTGCCAACACAAGAATTAGCATCACCTTAGTGCATTCAATCCTACCACCAACACCACAACAACATAAATTCACAATGACATGAACAAGCCAATACCACCACCACCATTTACAATGGCAAACAAAACAATGAATCCTAGCAGCACAAATAAGACAACCTTGCCACCATTCACAACTATGGATGAAACAATTAAAGTTTGATAACACAACTAAGACAATGAAAACTAGTCCATTCACTCTCACCATTAACACCACAACCATTCATAGCTCAATAGTAATAAATTGCAATGAAGTCAACTCCCACCACAAGACCTTAACATCAAAAATTAACATAGAGAACGGACTTAGGGAACAAGACCAATATCATTCATGACAATAAACAAACCAATAAAAGCTTGACAACATAACGGATATAGGTAAACCTCCATACATTCCAACCATCAACATGATAAGTACCTAAGCCTCACTTCCTCCACTCCCACCACCAACACTATACCCACCAAGACTTATACATCACACTTTTACAACAAATACTACACCCAACAAAACTTAGATACCACACTTTCACAACAAATAAACCATAAACAAAAAGTCCTAAATAACATAAATGACAAAAACCAACATCCAACCACTCTCACCACCAAGTACATTCATTGCTGAAATGTTACAACCTATCCTCCTCTCACCACGAAATAGAAAAAAACAAACATTATGGACTAAAGACAATCCTTGTGCACCAAAAACACTAGAATGTCATTTGAGAGATAAAATGTGCTCAAGTGCATGACAACTCCTTCAAGGAGATACGTATCACCTCTCTCTACCCAATCACAACATTAAAAATATAAGAAAATTATATGATTATAATATTTTGCAAATCGGTAATTATGGTAATGTTTGCAATGTGCATAATGTTGTGTACAGTTAAATTTATCAGGTCAAAGAAAAAGCATTGGTACATGGGCAAAGACTAAAAATACTTCTCATAATATGAATTCAACTCACGGAAAAATGGATGGACTTGGTCAATCAAAATTCATTTTCAGCTATTGTTTCCAGTCTGCTTATCGATGGAAGTTTGAAAGCTCCAAAACTATAATTCTATTATTTTAGAAACTGTATTTCGAAGATATCAGTGAACTATGCAAAAAAGCAGTTCAAATCAGTAAGCTATAATGATGATTTCGCTCATTAACTTGAGAAAAACGGTTTAAATCAAAATCTTAAAAAAATAGGATTAGACAATGGTTTCAGTATTTCCTCCATTGATAGAAGGATGAACCATTGGGTTTCTTTCAATGGATAGAAAGATGAACCAGGGACGTGACAACAAGGCCATTATGGGAGCTTGAGCTTGGGTTTCTTCTCATACTTCTCTCATTGGCCATTTCTTTAAGGCCCTGAATTGTAAAAACTTGTGTTTCTTATTCTACAAAGGAGCACAAGTGTTTCCTATTTCTAAATCATTGTAAAAAAGAGAAGCAAGTGGGAAGCCAAGTGCCCACACTCCATCCCTCTAAGGAGGATTCACATTGTTTCACTTTTCTTAACTTTTTTCAATTTCTTTTAAATTTATTAAGTAAAATTAATCAATCCAGCTGTGTTCTTGCTAACGAGAGTATCTACACTGAGATTTAAAAACTCACTTAGTTCTTAAAAAACTTAAAATTTACAAGACTTCCCTCCTAGTATGTTTTTGTGACCACTGTAGGCCTCTAGCTGAATCGGTGGGACAATCAGAAAGGGATTGAAGTGACTAGTAATTAGTGGAGCACTTTAATAAATCCCTATAAGTGAAAATTCGTCACTTCATTCGATTTCGCCAAGGTTGTGGGGAAATTCTGCAAGTGAAACGGGAACCACTAGAAAGTGACCGTGGAGCACCGTTAGGCTACACCCTCGTTTGGTGTAGTGTTGAACACAGCCCTGCAACTCCATCTAGCCCACATGTCACCGTGAGAGCCACTCCTTGGTAAATCCAGACATATTCCTCATGCCCCCAGGTATATCTAGAATGCTATCTCCCCATAATAATAAAGATCATTACCACATCTACAATCAAATTTACCAAGAATTGACCCACTCCCTAGTTACTCATTTAATAATTCTAAAATTGATCAACTAATACAACTGCAATACTTCTCGAGACTTCACTAGCAACCCTTTTTACGCAAGCACTCCACTAGCACTGGTCTATCTGGAAATCTTCTTTATTTTTATGCTTAAGTTAGTTAATGTGTTGTGCGAAAAAGTTTTTAATATGCTAGTCATTTAAATCATTTGCAGTTTATCTTAGTTTCAAATTTTTATTTCAAATTTTCATCCGATCTCCTAGACTAATTGTTCTATTGTTATAGAATAAATACCATAGTTTATTTTACTAGGGACCACCCCCCTTGGCTTCTTTAGGAGAGAGCCTAGACAGAGGAGTCAAGATCAAGTGACTGCACTTGACTCTTGCTTTCCTCCAAGGTCGCACCCAGTTGCTTGAAGATTTCTGCCACGTGACCCGAGGTTCGAATTAGGCGGCAACATTTTGGCGCCATTGCCGGGGATAAGTCCTTTTATTCCCGGAATACAACTTTGAGTTTTTCTTTCTTGTTTTTATGCTTTGTTTGATGAATTTGAATAATTTTACTCAGATCATCTACCCAGACATTGGTGCGACCATGGACATTGTAGCCATAGATGTAACTAATATATGGGAAATACTGCTATATAGGAAGTGGGTTGCCTCCTGTTACCCCTCCAAATGCATTCTGCACTTTGAGTGCTTAAAACACTATTTATAGAAGCAAAGCAGAAATGAGGAGCAGCAGAAAGTATCAAGATAACCTCGGGAGCTTGAGCTTTGTAGGTCCCAAGATACATATCAACTCACCATAAGGCTTCACTTTAGCATGGTTACTGCAATACTTTGTCCCATTGGGACTATCCAGTACTTTCCAGTAAGAACTGTTACTTCAAGGACCAAGAAGCATTCAAGAAACTATTCATTTTCTGAAATATCTAGGCCTTCTTTGTTGCTAACACATAAGATATTATCTTTGAGATCATTTTCAATTAATTTCTCTCCCAAGGTCAAAAGAAGAGGTGGTTATGACTTAGAACGCAGCTTAATATTACACAGAATTTCAGCATTGGTAGGGAATGAAGTGGCACTGCAGGAACCTAATGTTGAGACTAAGCAGGCAAATGGAGAAGGTGGAGTTTTTGATGATTCATCTGAAGGTGGAAAATCGTTAGAAATTAGTGCATTATCAAAAGGCGAATCTGTTACTGCAGCATCTTCTCAAACTGCAGGGCAGTCAAAACGAACCGGCACTATCAGGAGGAATGAGAATCCACAAGTACCAAATGAAGAATTGGTTCCTGGTGTAGTTTTCACAGGGAAAGTAAGAGCAATTCAACCAATTGGTGCATTTATTAATTTTGGAGCGTCCACAGATGGACTAGTACATATTTCCAGGCTCCATGATTCCTTTGTCAAACAAGTAAGTGACGTGGTTTCCATAGGGAAGGAGGTTACTGTCAGGATATTAGAAGCAAATATAGAAACAAGACGTATTTCTTTGACAATGAAAGCAAATGATGATCGAAACCAGCCAAGAGGAGAGCAAGCTTTTGATCCTAGTTCTGGAATAAGCAGTGGTAAGGTTGTTCGAACTAGAAAGTTTGCTGGAATATTCAGCCAAAAGAAGACAGATGATACTCAGAAGAGATCCAAGTTCCGAAAAGGACAAACTGTAGAAGGCAAAGTTAAGAATATAATCAGATCTGGAGCATTATATCACTTGTTGATGGCGAAGAAGGTTTCCTTCGCTCATCTGAAGTATCTGAGGGCTATGGAAATCTTGATGGAAACATGGGTTTACAAATAGGGCAAGATGTTACTATCTGAGTTCTGCGTATTGAGAAGGGAAGGGTGAATTTGACTATGAAAAAAGAGGAAGATATGGCAAGTCTGAATATGCAACTTAACCAATGTGAGGTTGAAGTTGCTTCTAATCCTTTTGAGTTGGATTTCCGTAAGAATCCTGTTATTGCTACTTTCTTAAAAGAACAGGATACTCTGAAGAAACCTGATAAATTAGCAGAATCTCTGGTAGAGGTTGAAGAACAAAATTAAGACAAACAAGTAGAAGCGCCTGTTGGCACAATTGACTCGAGGGATGAAGTTGTATCCAGTGAGAAAATTGGTTATGGAATTGCAGAAAAGGATGCGACTGAAATAGTAGAAAACACAGAGGATATAGGTTCTGAATCTCCTAAAACTAAGGATGTATTAACAAATAGCAGTCCAGAGCCAGTAGATGGATCCTTGACATTAGAAACTGAACAAAAAGTTGATAGTGAAAGTTCCAGAGAAGAGGAAAGAGCAGTTTCAGACACAAATGGTGCAACCCCTGAGTCCAATTTATCTGGCGAAACTATTAGTGTACCTGTGAATGTGAGCCTTGAGCTAGCAGCTAAAACAGAACAAGTGGATGCAAAACCACAGACCAAAACAGAAGCACCTACAAGTGCAGGTACTATATCTGCATCTCTTATTAAACAGCTAAGGGAGGAAACAGGAGCAGGCATGATGGATTGCAAGAAAGCTCTTGCAGAAACAGGTGGTGAACTTGAAAAAGCACTTGAATTCCTTAGGAAGAAAGGATTAACAAGTACAAAAAAGAAAGCTATCCGAATTGTAGCTGAGGGAGAATAGGCTCTTATATCCGTGATAGTCGTATCGGTGTACTAATTGAAGTTAATTGTGAAACAGGTTTTGTTTCTAGAGGTGACATTTTCAAGGAACTAGTTGAAGACCTAGCGATGCAAATTGCTTCGAGTCTGCGAGTTCAATATCTATCTATGGAGGATCAACTTCAAAAATCCCGTAGACTGCATAAAGTCATCTTCAGTTATTACATTCTTGATTTGGGCAGTTTGTGGTTGAATCCGCGTGATTTACAATGGCCGCCGAGTCAAGTAGCAAATCGCGCCGTAGTGGGCAGCCAAGTTCAACGACCAGTGCACGATTTCTAGATCGGTATATCATCCCCACTAATCGCTGAGTCATGATTGCATCTCCTTCTTTCAGTAAATTACAAAAGAAAGTGCCTCGATTTCGCCAAGGAGCCACTCGTCGGTATTTTGTTCACTGCGATCTATGTTGAGGGCATCTCTATCACTCACAGAAAATTGGGGTAGAGATCTCCGTCGGTTCAGTGAATGAAACCACCAATGCATTGGCTACGACATCATATTGTGATTCGCTAGCAGTCGAATGCAGTATGTCATCTATGCTTTACATGGGGGCTTTCAATAACTCATCGCTTTCTTCCTGTCAGTGGATGAGAGCTCCACGATATACATCATAAGCAACCAGATTTAGATTAACAGCAGTTTGGGTGGCCCTTTTTTCTAGCAGCCAAGTATGGAAATCAATTCCAGAGGATAGCGTTTAGGCAGCCGACATCCACCTGGAAGCATCCATTTCGGGTTTCAAAGAGTGCTGATTCTATTCAGGGCTGTATTGTGTCACGTGGCTGTTTAAACGACTACCATTTCACCATGGGATTGAGCATTTAGTTAAGGGAGTTTTTTTCTTTACTGACGTGAAAGTCCACTTAGACATAGATTGAGAGAAAAGGGGATTTTTGCCTTTTATCTCAATTTTTATTTTATTTTATTATTTTATTATTTGATTTATTTTTTGAAAATAAAAAGTAAAATGAGCGTTTTCAAGCTTATAAAAGAGCAAGGCTCTTCATTTATAAGGAGAGAGGGAATTTTTGGGTTGGGAGGATTTTTCCCCAGAGCTAATGAAAAAAAATTATCATGTTGAGTTTTTGAGATATGTTAGGTTTCTTTGTCGTAGCTTTGGGTTTTCATAAGTTATAGACCAAGCCAGCATAGAGGGCTATAATCTAGCATATTGGGCAAGCATTTGCGGCTGCCAATTTGTTTGTTGCCGTTAGGTTCTCAGAGGTCTAGGAGTAATGAAAAGTAGTCAGTTAAACTTCCATTCTCTCGGCATCTGGTTATGGAACGGACCAGCTTAGTCTCACTTCCGCAAAACACAAAGCTCTTCTGAGTCCCCTTCTGACTCCATTTACCCTTCTGGTACTGGCACTAGCCTTCCCTCGAGGACTGATCCTCCCTTCCCTTCCTTCCCATCAATCCGAATCATTTTCCTTTTTGTGACCCGTGTTTCTCTAAGGCAGCCTATTCAGATCATCTTGCCCTCAGCGGCACCTGCCTTAGCAATCCAAACTTAGGTAAACCCCCCTAGAGCTGGAAAAGAGCCAACTTGAAGCGAGGAGAGAGAAGGTGTGGTGACATTGGCCTTCTCGAGAGAGAGTTGTTGCCAGGCTGGCGCGCCCGTGGTTTGGGCTTTCAGCACCCGCGTGCCAGTTTCGGGTGACAACACCTCCCTTGACGAAACTATCCAAATGGATTGGACCTATGCCATGATTCCAGCTTCTGAAGATGCACATGTCAAACTGTATAGGGAAAAGGAAAGGAAGTATCATGTGGAAGATCCCAATGAACTTGATAATGAATACATATGTGAGACAGATAGCTTGGGAAACCATGCCATCTATGCAAACTACCTCATACCTATCAGGGAGAAAGCCAAGAATGAAGAAGTTGATGAACTATGGAGGACGAGTTTTGATGGAGCTTTTTCCAAGTCGAGAAAAGGGGCAGGGATTGTCTTAACATCACCATCAAACCAGAAGTTTAACTTTGCTTATAGACTTGAATTTGATGCATCTAATAACATGGTTGAGTATCGAGCACTTCTTCTAGGGCTTGAAATTGCAAAGGACATGGGCATTAAGGTGTTAAGTATCAAAGGTGATTCATACTTGATTGTTTCCCAAGTCAAGAATTTATTTGCTTGTAAATGTGGAAGACTGAAAAAGTATAGGAATGCTATGTGGGACACCATGGAATATTTCAGTGCTTTAGAACACATGGCAGTGCCTCGTTTAGAAAATAGCGAGGCAGACAAACTAGCAGTGGCAGCTTCCACTTTAGAGTTCACTGAAGAGTTGATAGAGGGAAATGGGAAATTTGAAATAAATTTTGTTCTCGGTAACAAGAGTACCGACATTGAGATTTAAAAACTCACACTTAGTTCTTAAAAAAATTAAAATTTACAAGACTTCCTTCTCGGCATGCTCTTGTGACCACTGCAGGTCTTTGGCTGGATCGGTGGGACAATCAGAAAGGGATTGAAGTGACTAGTAATTAGTGGAACACTTCAATAAATCCCCATAAGTGAAAATCCGACACTTCATTCGACTTCGCCAAGGTTGTGGGGAAATTCTGCAAGTGAAGCGGAAACCACAAGAAAGTGACCATGGGGCACCGTTAGGATACACCCTCGTTTGATGTAGTGTTGAACACAGCCCTGCGACTGCATCTAGCCCACATGTCACTGTTAGAGCCACTCCTTAGTAAATCCGGACATATTCCTCGTACCCCCGGGTATATATGGAATGCCATCTCCCCATAATAATAAAGATCATTACCACATCTATAATAAAAATTATCAAGAATTAACCCACTCCCTAATTACTCATTTAATAATTCTAAAAATGACCAACTGAGACAACTGCAATACTTCTCGAGACTTCACTCGCAACTCTTTTAACACAAGCACTTCATTAGCACTGGTCTATTTGGCAATACTATTTATTTTATGCTTAAGTTAATTAATGTGTTGTGCGAATTTTTTTTATAATGTTAGTCATTTAAATCATTTACAGTTTATCTTAGTTTCAAAGTTTTATTTCATTCCATCTCCTAGACTAATTGTTCTATTGTTGTAGATTAAATACCATAGTTTATTTTACTAGGGAACACCCCCCTTGGCTTCGCTAGGAGAGAGCCTAGACAGAGGAGTTAAAATCAAGTGACAACACTTGACTCTTGCTTGCCACCAAGCTTGCACCCAGTGGCTTGAATATTTCTGCCACGTGTCCTGAGGTGCGAATTAGACGGTGTTGACCACCAAAACCAACTAGGTGGACAACGATGTACCACGCACATGTTGGATGTGCTTTGAAGATAAGAATGAAGTACTTAATGATTATATCAAGCGAGGAAACTCTTCTTCTCTCTATGAAATTTTCGCACCCCTGCGGGGGATTTTGTATGTGTTGTCCGCCGATTGCACACCAACAGCAGAAATCTTCCGAAAGTTGTCTCCTCACTTGAGAAAGTGGGAGAGGTGTGACCTTGGGGACAAGCACAGAGCTAGGTTCTGTCACCTGCTCCTAGCTCCTCCGTTTAGGCTAACTCCTAACGAAGCCAAGGGGGGTAGCCCCTACAAAAGAGTTTCTATAGCTCTTAAGTTGTTAAAGTGTTTTTAAAAGTTGCGGATGCGGATGGGTGTTTTTTTGGAGTTATTATAATTAAAAGGTGTTATACTTGTTATGAGTGTAACACAAAATCAAAGAGCAATCCATGTTGCAACAAAAGATTGAAAGATAAGTTTAAATTCTATACTTCAATTAAGCATTTAGTGATAGCAATTATAACAAACCATAGACAATTGATCAAATAATGTAATTATGCAAATTAAAGCAAGGACCAGTGCCTGATGGAGTCAATGAAGATGAAATGCGCCAGAGAATTAAACACAAGTCTAGAAATTAAACTAGTGAATGTTAGGTGATGCGAGTGCTCTTGGTAAGTTTTAAGAATTTTAACGATGATCTTGCTTAAGGTGTCTAAGAAACCTAACCGGAAATACTTTCAGTGGCTCCATTCGAAGACATGACGGACCTGTCTGAAATCACAAGCTAGGTGTTCAAAGAATTTAACCAGCAAGTGTCCATATTGGGTTGCCCGGCGCCCACACTTGAAAATTGCCCACTACCTAAGTATTTATCGAGATAACGACGGTGCGTTGGTTGTGGGGTGTTAAATTTTATTAAGTTGTTCTTGCGGGGTTAAAGATTCAGTGTCGTTTCTGGGTATTCCGATTTGAGATCGGTTAGAGCATACTCTGGCAAGGAGGGGAGGGAGTTAATTAATTAAAGGGATATGTGTTACAAATTTTATTAAACTAGTTAATTAAAACTCTCCGACAGAGAGCGCTCTTGACCTTGTCTTATGACAGAGGTTCAAGAGACTTATCTAATCTAAATGCCTAATGCAAGGGTGTGCAAAACTAATGATGCTCTCTAATAGAGAGTGCTCTTGACTTGTGTTACTGTAAGTTCAAAAGTCTTACTTAGTTTATTAAGCCTGAAATAAATAAATAAAACAATGATAATCTAACTACCCAAGAGTCTCTTTCAGGCTTTTTAGGGCCCTAATCGGGAAAGCAAGGGGGTAAGTACACTAGAATAAATATGCCACATTCAATTTAAATAATCAGAACAATGTTTTTTAACTCATTTTCTATGAGCAATAAATCAAACATGCACTACTTGACTAAGATTATGTAATTATCCTACACTATTCTACCATTAGCGATAAAAATGAAAAGCATGAAAGTGAGACGATACAGGCTTCCCCCAAATGGGGAAAAGGTGTGGGAGCCATAATCCCACTCGTTTTTTTATTAATTTACAATTTTCTGATGACTTGTTATTTGCCTTTTCCTGGAAGATCAGGGAAAGAAAGGGATGGAAGAAGAGGGGAAATTGTCTTTTTGTTCTTTTTGTACTTCTTGCTTGTTCTCTTGCTTGCTTTTAGCCTTTGGGCTTTTCTCGATTCCTCCTGCAATTAAGAGCTTTAAACAGTTTAAACGTTATGCACTAGTTAAAACTTTAAAGACAAACTACAAACTATAAACTCGAAAAAGAGGGCAAAACCATCAATAAAAAAAGAGGAAAGAGAGAAGAGAAAAAACAAATAAAGGGAGAGAGAAAAGGTGAGAGAGAGGGCTGTCCAAAAGGTGAAGAAGAGTGCTGTCCAAAAGCAAAAAGAGGGTTGTAAAACAGTAAAAAAGAGGGCAATGAACAGTCAAAAGAGGGCTGTCCAAAAAGAAGAAAGATAGGGCCAAAAACTAGGGCAAAAGAAGGCCAAAAACCAGGACAAAAGAGGGCTGTCCAAAGTGAAGAAAAGGGGTTGCAAACTAAAGTGAAAAGAGGGCAGCGAAGAAGAAGAAGGAAAGGCAAACCAAACAAGGCAATGGGAAGGAAGCCTAAGGGTTGAAAAAAGTGAATTAGGGCTTCCTAAGTGACCGGTAACCAGAAGAACATTAGCTTATGAAAATTTTATGAGATGGAACTTGAAGTAAACAAAGACTCTTAAAGTCCTCTTCTTAAAAAAATACAAGTTATTGTAGATCCTGTAGAGAAACTAGTGTTAAAAGAAAAACTTATGATCTTGAAAATGAGCTAGATGCAACCGAGCTCACACCCTTCTCCAAGATGGTAGATCCTGTCCAAGATCAAAACACTTCACAAAACCCAATGAGATCAATCAACTAGCATGCTAACAAATATAAAGACTCATCAACATTAATATAACTGAATATGTCTTGCTCATGAAATCTTTTATAAAATAGAACAATCAACTGTAAATGGAAGATTTTACGTTCTAAACAGTATACTTCTAAAACTAATTGATTAGATCATATATGAGTATTGAAAATAAAATAGATGGACAAAAATCACCTCATAAATTCATTCACCACAAGTACTTAGCTGCATGGACCTCCAAAGTCTTGATTTTACTCCAAAAGATGAGCATAAGCCATTACAAATTCTTACAGAGTAAGTTTACAATCAAAAGTCCATCCGAATAGAGCTAAAGAAGCCTCCATTTATACAATGAAGAAGAACCCAAAACCCTAAAACCAGAAAACCAGACCTAACCAGACTGGCCACCACTGAGAGAGTAGACCTAAAGAAGATGAGCTGGGAATGAGGGGAGGCCTCCACCTAGGCAAGGCACCCCCATTCCAACCCTCAGCACTGGAAGCAAGCCACATAAGGAGCCACACGTGTGGATGACGCCCTCATGAGGAAGAGGGGCGTGAACCATCTGATGAGAGGCGTGGGCTAGATAAGGAGTGCTGCTACTAGGTCTGGAGGAGCCATTGTCAGTGTAATCTACAGTCTTTACCTCGATCAAATCATCAAACCACTGAGCGCTCTCCATTTCATCCAATTCGGGAGTTTAGCTGGAGATGACAAATTCGTTAACTAAATGTATCTTTATTGCTCACCGAATGTTGACTGAAGCTGAGTTATGATAACTCCAATCATCATAAATGCCCATTGAGATGTCATTTAACCTTTTATTTCGCTGAATTTGGATTAATTTGGAGAGTTTTATTTTTTCTCCAAAATAATCATTTTTTTCCTTAAAAAAGACTTTTTGAGAAAATGAGCATTATGTGTCTGATTGATGATCTGAAAGTTGAATCTAACTAGCTGGCCGATCAAGAATAATTTTTGGCTTAAGGTTAAAGCCTCCAATCACTGAAAACGGAGTCCGAATGACTAACTTATTACAAACGAGATTTTTCCAATTAATTTATGGAAAAATTAATCAAAAAACTTAGGGAAATAATTAAAATAATTTAAAATAATTTTTTAACCCGTCCGGAAAAAAAAATTCGGAAAATTTTTAAAGGTCCTATTGACTTAGGACAAGACCATGGGTGATTCCATGAAGATGGGTGACACTTTTTGGCCAAATTTGGCGATGAAAACCTGATTTTTTACTCATGTACTAGAGAGAAGCCCTGAAAACGCATATATGCCATGTGAATTTTGACTTG
>LPNX011056366.1:170880-268803 GCA_001517045.1 Pseudotsuga menziesii
CACTAAGTTATGTGCTAGGAATGGCAGGGTTTACATCTCTGCAAGGCACAGGAAATTTTCCATTTGTTTGAATGGGGGCTAAGTCTGTTTTTTTAAGCCCTCGACCGAGGTATTTAAATACCTCGACGGAGGTATTTAAATACCTCGGTCGAGGGTTTTTAAAGCCCGCAATACCTCGATCGAGGTATTTAAATACCTCAGTCGAGGGCTTAACAAGCCCTCGGTCGAGATATTAAGACCTCGGTCGAGGGCTTAACAAGACCTCGACCGAGGTGCATTTTTCTGTTTTTGCCGAAATGCTCTTGCCAAAAAGTGTTACCCAGGTCCGTGGAATCACCCCCATGCTCTATTCTAACAATGCTTAGTAGGTTTATAAACATACTGTTGGGCTCTAATAACACCCCAAGGCCCAGAATTCAAAATCGGGCATTCCAGCTTTGGAGGAAGCAGGAGAAAACCTCATCAATTATACTCGACTATAGGCAAAGCATAATTGTCAAGGGCAAAAAACTCCATCAAATACCTTAGTTGAGATTCTACGTCTTAGGAAACCGAACCACTCAAAATACCCTACTAGCACATTTTATTACAAACCTCGCGGGGCCATGGTCAAAATTATTCAAATGAAAAACTGGCTAGCCAATACTAGCTAGACATGAATATGGACCAACTGATACACTGGAATCAAACATTGGACATGTTTGTCAACCGACGACTCCTCAGGTAACCGAACTATGGTACAAAAAAGTTGGTAACATCTGGCTCCAACTGTGGGACAGGTACTTGCTTGATCTATTGATCAAAAAGAGTGCCTGAGAATCCAGGAATCTCTGGTACCGGCATGTAAACAGAAGTGTCTCAATCCCATGTATATGATAAAAATATGCCATGATGAAATACCAGAAAAATATTTTTGCCTTTTTCGAAGTAAAGTACATGAAATAAACTTTTTTCTTTTCAGCATATATATACAAGTGAAAATACAACACAAATGCTAATATACAGAAAATAAGAAATTTTGATACAACATTCTACATGGATATGATACATAACATATGATACAAAAAATAGAGTACATAAAATACAGCAAGGATGGGTTTAGAAAAGCCCTAGGATGACCCCTTGGTCATCTTGGAGGTTGTTTCGATAAAAGGGCTTCAAATGTTGGCCATTCATGGGCAGGTTTAATATTTCTCCATCCATAGTGTTAAGGAGAAAAGAATTGGTGCCAGCCGTGTCGCGGATGATAAACGGGCCTTTCCAAAGGCTGTCAAATTTTCCATGCTTCCCAGGCTTCTCCCTTCTCTTATCCCATAAGAGAACAGTATCTCCTATTTGGAAAGCTTTCGACCTGGCTGACTTATCAAAAGTTCCCTTCATGCTTTCTTGATGTCTGAGTGACTGATCAAGGGCAGCTCTTCAAGATTCATCCAACTCTATGATCTGATTGATCCTCTACTCCATTTCCGACTATTCTGTGCCATACTCACTTAACATCCTAAATATAGGGATCTACATGCTGACCGGAAGGGTGGCTGTGAGTCCATACACCAGCTCAAAAAGTGACTTCCCAATTGAGTTCTTCTTAGTGATCCTGTTATCTCCCAAAATAATTTATTTCGATAGAATGAAAAATTTAATTCACGCAATGAGGGATACAAATATCACTGACAGTTTGAAAGCCTCTGTTTTTATTTGGATGGAAATTTCACAAGGTACAGTTGGTGGCTTGGGCTAGGATCAGAACATCTCATTAGCCACCGAAAGTTGGAAGATAAATAACAGGTGGAAAACCCTTTCGACGGTTAAACGTACTGCTAAATTCTTGACTGCCATCAGAACATTTTTAAATAGCGATCGGAGGTGTAGTCCTCTATTACGCCGACGTTTCGGAGTTTCAGTCCGCTACAGCGCCGCCACTACAGAGAATCGAGTGTTTTGAAGTCCCGATCATTTTGTGGCTTGAAGTTTCGATCGCGAAGCTAGTGGTTTAAGGTTCCGATGGTTAGCGTTTTGGATTTTCGATCGCCGACAAAGAGTTTTAGTGGCTAAAGCGTCCGATCGCCAACGGATTAGTGGTTAGTTTTTCCGATCGCCGATGCTTGGAAGTTAGTGGTTTAAATTGTCGACACTGCAGCAGCGCTCAAATTTAAAATTCCGATAGTTAGTGGCTTGAGCTTTCGATCGCCGATCGCGAAGCTAGTGGTTTAAAGCTCCGACACTGCGGCAACGTTCCAGTCTAAAGTTCCATTATCTTCTTATTGCTGATGACTCTGTGGTGAGAGAGGGACAACTTGTCTTCTTTTAATGGTGAACAAAAGAAGAAGTCTGGTGGTGACGTGTCTATTTTTTAATAACTCTGAATTATTTTCATGTATGTCTCCTTTGTTGCCTAGTTTAATTTGTCTCTCTATGACTTCATGGAAGTGAGAATTGGGTCCTACACTGTGGATTGTTCCAACCTTGGATCTATGGACTGTATGTAACTACGATACAACATTTTTATTAATATAAAGTTGTCTTATATGCCTAGAAAAAAAAGTGGGTTGTTATATATTCCAACAAGTAGTTGTTTGTTATGTATGGGAAAGGCAACGAATATGCCAACAAAACATATGGTTATGAAATTCCATTTAAAACTTTGGCGAGTGGTTATAAAACCACATCCCAATTATAAAGAAGGTTGTAACCAAATATTTAATGGAACCCTGAGGGGGTGTTTAACACTATGAAAACTCCTCTTCTTCTTTGTTATTGGGGATTCATCTATCTTTTCTGGTGGAGAATATATTTATTTTTCTCATGAATAAAATCTATCTTTTGTGGAGGAGAACATCCATTTTTTCTTTTGTGGAGAGAATTCATTTCTTGGTGGAGGAGAACATCCATTTTTCTTTTGTGGAGAGAATTCATTTCTTGGTAGAGAGAGTTCACATTTTGGTGGAGAACTATTCATTCTTTGTTGGTGAACTCCATATTGGAGTGAGTTTAGAGAGATAGTCTTTGTGAGATTTTGAGGAGTGCTGAGTCTTGGTCCTCGGTCCTCTTTATAGTCATTATCCGGCAAAAGAGATGAAGGTGTTGTTGTAGCTTGTGTAAAGAGGATTTGGGAGTATTTATACTCATGTTTCACCATCTTGGCATTTCGGAGCTGCTGGTGCAACCCATTTGTGGATTCAAGCAAAGTTTTGTCTCCATCTTCAGCCGCCAAGGTATCCATGTATTTTACCATCATTATTGCTGAGATTATATAACTGACCTCTCCCTTTGAAAAGCAGGTCAGGAGAAGTAGTTCCTTTTTAGAACGAATGTCTATGTGTTCTTTATATTTCATGCATGTGTTACTTCTATGTTATTTTGAGCTACATTCACAGTCTTTTGTGCAATTCGATTTATGAGTCATACAACAAAAACATCCTGGATAACTGCTAATCTTCCAAATTAGAAATCCTATCAAACATCTCATGTGGATGATGTGGATATTCAACTAATCAGACATTTTGTCCTTCTTAGATGTTATACCTATGAGATCATAGTTCCACATGAAACTCATGGTAAAAATCATACCTTGGAGTCTTTTCTCAGCCAACTGTAATGCTATGCGAGACTTTACAACAAAAGGACCAACCCGCAGAGGAGTCTTGAAATTGGTAGCACTATTATTTTTCCATAAATGAACAACATCATAACTAAATCTTTTTCGGATATATTCCAGGGAAAAAATTCTTGGGGTTAGGAAGGTCGGTAGCTGGTAAGATGGTAATTCACATCCATAACTTGAATTTCAATTTGATTTTCAAATGAGAACTAATCCCCCCAGGCTGCACCAGGGCTCAACTGGAGAAGTATTTTGTAATCAGGAAGGATGATAGGTAAATGGGAACCATTGAAGATAACAAAAATCTCTAACATAACTTGATTTACAAACTCAAGGTATTTTTCATTAATCGGGTGATGTAACATCGAGTTGAGATGAGACTAACCGAAACGGTCTGGAAACTAATAAATGATCTTGTACAATAGGTATGTTTGAAACCTAAAATATTTTAGAGTAGAGAAGACTGCAAAATACTCGATAATGGTATTTACTAAATACTAAGCAAAATCAAGTTTTTCTTCGGGGTCAAGGGGATTACAAATCTCATAAAAACAAACCTATGATAGATTCACCTATGAGTTCATCACTGACATAAGCATATAAATGATAGATGAAAGACAATGCAATTCTAGGAAATGCAACAAAGATTTCGAACCTATAAGGAAGATCGTGGTCTGGCAATTCTGCATCCGGAGGAAGCAATGTACGCAGGAAGTTAACCTTTTGTTCAGGCGATAACTCAATAAACTTGATATTCATTTCAGCTTCTCTAAATACCTTTCGAGAAACGCCTTCTGGAATTCCCAATACCTTCTCGACGAATTCCTTGTTAATTGTCAAAATTACTGAATTATCCCATGCGAGAATATCAAAGGATTCATAATCATATGGGTCAATGCACCAAACAATGAATTCTGGAAAATTTTGCATCGTTGGGACAACCATGATTTGCAGTCCTGACTCCCAGAATTGTAGATAATCTTACCCAGCCTAAAATATTTGCCTCGCTTCTTCTGGAACTGGAACTCTATGCATGTTCAAAATTGACATGACAGTGCCAAAAAACTCAGCGAACAGATTAGACAGATGATCGTCCAGGTTAATGGACGCTGCAACAGGTTCAGGGATCGACGATGAAGGTATGGACGTCAAAGGCGAATCTTATGAAGTAGGTTCCATGGTAAAATCCGACATGAAAGCTTTTACCGTGGGTAAACAACTAGTAGATAATGTCCGACGGGCAAGAAAACATAGAGAGCTAAGTTGCATAAACTTAAATTTGAAAATGAGGGAAGAATTGGGATTATATAGAATATTTAGGTGCCTTAATGAGAAGCCACGAGCCAGGGTTTGATAGGCAATTGAAGCTGGAGGTACGTTTGGTATTTAATGATAATACCATTGTACGGAGCAGAGAGAACACGTGGCAGGATGACATAGGCTACATAATATACAACATTTAGTTGTCCACAAGGCGAATCACAAAATCAGATACCACTTCAATATCGGAAGGGAGGCAGGATTAATGAGACTACTTTTGTGATCATGAGTCCCTTATAGAGTGCCACGTGTTTGTGGTGGTTTTCATTTAGGATCTGCAATCTTGAAATAACCAGTGTGCTGTTTCCTGGGCCTAAGTCACGGATAGTCGTAGATCTGCAAGATGCAAGATCTTGGTGATCTAACGAATGAATGCAACTTTTGAGACCCCTTTATAAAATGTCACCTCACATTTTACACCATCATTTGTCAGGAACGGATTTAACGGAGTAATTATTATCTCACTTATGATACGGAGTAACTATGGTTTCAGGATCTAGCAGAGGTGGTATTATTGAAACCATTTTTTGACCCTGAAATCTTGTGGTGATGACACATGTTTATGGCGGTCATCATTCAAGATCGTGAATACAAAATTAAAACTCAAGCACGTAGTGGATCCTGAGTGTGTTTGAGCCGTTGATTTGTAAAATGATCAGATCATGATCATTAACTTGTACCTTGCATCTTATGAATTTTTCTTGCGCATCTGTGTGCTAATATTTGACTAAAAGATAATCTTTTGGCTTTAAAAACTTGGAATTATTACCATTCTTGATCCTAAAGTCAGGTTCATCTTCATTATCTTACGCATATGGCATGAACCTATTCTCTTTGAACAAAATGAAAAATATATTACCAACATCAACAATTTAATTTAAAAAGACTAATATTACCTACTCATTGTGCCAAGGCTCAATAATTACCAATTTTGTAAACAATAGGATAAAAGGATTATCAAATTGCATGTTAAACGTTAGAGACACTTTTTGTCTTTCTCACCTGGATCTAGGAGGATCTCCCATTTGACTGAAATTTTAAATTCTTCAAATGCTTAAAAGGAAAGGTTATAATTGCATAGAGGTCATCAAGAGCTTTCTGACACTATCAGTTTTGTTAAATTTGGGCTTCAGATGAGAAAGTTATGTCATTTTGAATTTGTTGGTGGAGCAGTTGGGAGTTGGAAGTATACGTGCATTTTTGTTGGTTGTTGGTTGACAGTGTCGATTGTGGACCTTCTATGTCAATAGTTGGGAGTCATTAGTCAAACAGTATTGTGTTTGCTGACAATGCCGACTCCCGTCCCCCAATGTCTAGTGTCGTTGAAGTCGATACTGGACATTTGGAAAAAATCGGTAGTGGAAAGTCTGCAGAAGAAAGTCAACATCAAACAGTCCGTAAACTGCAGATCAGGGGTCCAACTCGCTCAATAAACTATTAGATCAATGGATCTAGTTTAAAATGGATATTATGACCGAGGATTTGGTTTTATGGGTTTACATATATCTTTGGAAGTGGAGCTTTGAATTCGATCCTCATTTAATGCCATTTTTCTCTTAATTTGGGCCTCGATTCTTATCATGTTGGTAATTTGGGCATCAAGATGAATTTTGTCCCAAAGTGGGCGTGTTATCCATAGACATTCACCAGCCGAATTCCTTGATTTAGCAAATTGTTTATACATGGCCATACAGACAGACAAGGAAGTCGAGGGAAGCAGAGAGACGAAGAAATACACTGTTGGAAAATTAAGAGTCCAATGGAATTCATTATACATAGCACTTCAGACTGTAGAAGCAGACAATGTGTTTTTATGAAATGATGATAAGAAACGATATGAACTCTTTCATGTTAGAGTCATTAGCAAACATACAAAAGTTGATATTGTTATCTCTAGATTTGTATGTTAGTTCTACTTTAAATATTTTTTCCTAGAAGACCATTTTTTTGTAGCATTACCATAGTTTATCTTTTGAATCTTGGTTTAATTTAGTTTTACCTTAGTTCTGAGGTTCTTTTAAAAAATTTACTTTATCATTGTTCTATTTATTAAAACAAGTAAGGCTCATTTTCATTGATCTTTCAAGTTCTCAAAGTTCTTTATTGAAATAATGCATAGCCAAATGTATGAGTAGGTTCATTTTCCAATAAATAAAATCAAGTTTGACTCATACATGATGAAGGTTCACGTGTTTAAATATTGATTGTACTAATTTAAATTTTGGTACATACCAACAGTGCATTAAATAGTGGAGGATATGATGGCGCTACCAGATTGTTTCTACTTGTTAATATATTGAGGGCAAATGACATGTATAGGATGTGTGTTTCAACACTAGTCCTTCTTCATAATGAAAATGACAGGAGCACAGGATGTGTGTCAAGGAAGGAGTGCAATTTAATTATGCCAGGAATGTACAAACAAGTTTTCGGTATTTGCAAAGGGCATGGATCCAAACTCATATTTCAACTAACCCTATAGACTGTTAGTCGGCTTTCTCTACATAGTTTTTGTTTGTTTGGATGTTTTAATAAGAATACGAGCTAGCAGAGCCTCCAAATCATGGTGACAGTGGTTAAAAATCTTAGTGGAAAAATCTGTAGATTGGAGCCAAATAATATCAAGTGGATGGACGAATTTACCAAATGTGTATAAATGATGAAGACTGGGGGTTGGTTTTCCTTATGTGAATGAATGAAAGGTTACAATTTGTAGGTAACAAATGATTTTGTAAACAATTACAGGGATTCTGTAGTGGATTTGAAAACCCTATTCTTTACGGTAGATGAAATTACCATTGCAAAGGCCATTGGCATCCCTTCTGAAGGTGAAAAATGGTTTAAAAACATTTGTTCAAAGTTGACCTTAGTCGGTTTATCTTGCCTGGTTTCAAAAAGTTAGACTAGAGTAAAGGCATTCATTTAAATAGGGTTAAGCCTGAATGGAGAGATATATTAAAGGTTCTTCAACGCTATATCACTTGTGAAGGATAGTTTGCAACCGTATTCGGATACCACTTAAGGTTCTTGTTGCATATAAATACCCTATTGCATGTTTAAGAGCATAGAAAAGATAATTGTGTGGGTAAGAAATCACACCTATCATTGAAATCATTCAGTTTTTCATCATGATTTGATTAAGCTACTGATAACTTCTGAATTGGGAAAGACTAATAGATATTGGAAACATTTCATTTTTTGGTCTGGTTTTGAACCCAAAAATCAAGATCACGATGATGAAGGGATAAGAAGACAATACAGAAGGCAGAAAAGGAAGATGGCTGAAGGTGAAGACGAATAAGCACAAGAGGTATGTGACACTGTATCCATGATAGAAATTTCCAGAACCGAAGTACAAAGAAAACTAATTGTTGAGTTTCAAAAAGAAGAATCCATGGCTTCATATACTCCAAGGGATATCGAGGAAAATATAATGGTTTGGGTAATGTCATTGAATTCAAAACATGACGAAGCTCCTTTTGCAAGCAATGTTGAAAATAGTTGGAGGCCGAAGACTAGATCTAAAACAAATTGAGAATGAACATGAAGAAAATCTTAAACCCTAAGTTTCGAAAGAACATTGTAATTATTATAGAAGATTCATATGGTGAGGAGGATTTACAGGCTACAGAGGAAGCTTATTAAGAATAAGAACAAACACTAGCAGAATCTCAAAAAGAATTAATGCATACACCATATATGCTTTAAAAAGTCTGCAAGGATAAAGAAAAGGTAGTTGAGCTTGAGGTTGGTTCAAGTTCGAAACCCTTATAAACTGAGGAAGTTCCTATACATTTTGAAATAATGGAATCAGTACCAAAGGTGGAATTATCAAAGAAGTCTTTACAATATTTCAAAGAGAAAAACAGGTATCTCAATTATTCAAGTGAAAAATTGATGATTGCTAATAGAAGGTTGCAAGAGGACTTGGAAGAAATAGATACAAGTTACCAGGAACTTATCACAGTGTCCAAAGAAGCTTTGAGGAGAAAAAGGGATACACAAAAGAAATATGAGGAACTTGTAAATCAAAACAAAGAACTTCGGGATCAGAATCGATTTATGGAGGCAGAGCAGTCTCGGCTGGAGAGGATATCTCGGGCATTGGATGGTTTAACTATTCTAGCTGAAGCAACCAGGTAACTATAGTTATTCATGAACGAGTCCAGCTCAAGATCTAGGTCATGCTTTCTAGATAGGATTGATAAATAGTCGTGATTAGACAACTTTTAATTATATGATGTTGGTATTTGTTTATACGGTTGTTAGTATTAGATGTCAAGCCTATTTTTGAGGTTATTTGATCTAGATTGAATGTAATTAGATTTTCTATTTTTTGTTATTCAGATCCATGAAATATGGATCTCAAACTATTTCAGTTTTGAAACATTTTGTACATAAGATGTAACGGTGAACAATGTAAAGGCATTAGGAATGGTGGAGATCAGACACCTATTATAACTTGCAAGCATGCATTTCATTCACTTTATATAAAGAATGCTTTGAAATTACTATATTGGGATGAGGTTGTTTTGTTTTAATATTTGAAATGATAAATGCTATGTTTTGTTCATAATTATGTTCCTTGGATAGATGTTTCCTATGCCTAGATTCTTATGAATGATTTGTATGTTTATCAATGATCTGAATAGAGCCTATTAACTCCTTATATAAATTCATCCTCGCAATATTTCTATTTCAGTTTATCATGTTTATACATCTACTATATAGTCATTTAGGATATGTTAGCATGATATCTATTATAATTATATGTTTATAAGCTTCCAAACCTAGTCATACAAACTTAGTCATCCATTAAGGAGTTTTAAGATTCTCTAGACTTTAAACCTAAGTAGTCTAGTTACAGACTCTAGTGATAACATCTTCTGGCGTCGTTTCCAGGGACGAAAGTGAAGCAAATATTCCCTAGGTAATTTTCATTGATCTGATTTTGGAAGGTGAACAAAATAAAAAGATTTTACAGACTACATTTTCACCAGAATTTTTTCATAGTGGATTATAGGAAAACAGGAACTAGGGGAAATCCTACATCTCCCTTACATCCAGGAGTTTCATACCTAGGGCATATTTTGAGAGAGGCCATAGAAAAATTAAGTTATACTTTTTATGGAATATATCACTATCCTTCATCTATAGACATACAGGTTCAGTCACAACAAGCTTCTCCTTTTGAAAATCTACAGCCTGAGAAAGAAGAAAAGGAACAAGATTTTCCTTTTCTTATCCCTGCCATTCAAGTTGATAATTTCCAAGTTTACAACGATCCTTTATCATCTGAAAATGTTAACGGAGATCTTATATTTAGGGGGTTTTTCATTAAAATATCAGCTTCCACCTTATACTCCTCTCACGCGTAGGATACCATTTTATTAGCTTAAATTCAACAATCATCCTTCTCCACCAAGCCAATTTAACCCAAACATGGTTGTACAACCTCTTGATATGATGGATTGCATAGTGGCTACAAGATTTTCCCCATTGGTTTTGTCGCAGCCTCTTAATTCTCTTTCTGGGGGTGATTACCAAAAATAACTCCCTAGGTTCAATGGTCAAGGTGGGGTGACTGCAAAAGAACACTGTAATTCTTTTTTCAATTATGCAGATAATCAAAACATTGAGGTTAAGGATGTTTGGATGCGGATGTTTGTACAAAGAATAGATGGAGAGGTGAGAAAATGGTTCAAAGAGTTACCAACAAACTCCATAAATGGGATAGAAGCTTTAGAGGAGGTTTTATGAGACACTTGGGGGACACTAAAGATTATATTTACTCCATCATCGAATTTGGAGCATTGATAATGAAGAAAAATGAAACAGTCATAGATTTTTCAAAGCATTTCAACAAAATGTATAGTAAGATACCCACTGAAATAAATTATTTTGAGACATCAACAAAACTCGCTTATGCTCTAAGTTTTCTTTGTTATTAAGAGAAAGAATGTATGTATCTTTGTTAAATATGCAAGAGGATGCATTAGAAGTTGAGTCAAATATGTTGGCATCAATCAAACTTAAAGATAAATAAGAATCTCAAGTGCATGATAAAAAAGGCAAAAAAGAAATGATGCCATCAACTTCTATAGGAAAATCATCAGAAAATAAATTGGATTAAATGACCAAGTTAACCAAGAATTTGTCTGCAAAAATCAATAAGTTAGAAATGGAAAATAAGAATCAAAATAGACCTATGCAAGATGGAGATCGAAATCCAAATCAATTTAGATGCTCTTTTGTTCCTAGATTCTTACCCAGAGAAAGAAGGAACAATGTTATTCAAAGAGAAAGGAGAGATAATGGGGATCATAGAATTTAACCTCCTTTCCAAAATAATTTGATACAGGATGATGAATCCTATGAATTGATGAAATGAAAGTTGAAGATTTAGAACCTGATATTGATCAATTAGATGATGTTTCTTCTTCTCAATTTTTTACTAAGGTTGAATATCATTATGCAAAGATGGCAAATTAACATGGGACAAATTGTTTTGAACGGGTATCATAGATGCCAGATATTTATCAGGAGATGCAGGAGAAGTCATATGGACTTAGGTAGGGAATGAAGCAAGCAACACCGAGAAAAAAGAAGGTAAGGAATGCTCCTATTAAAGAAAGTTTATCTTTTGAGAAAAAGAAGGAACAACAAAGAGATAGGAATTAAAATTACATAAACAAAAGAAATAGGCAAAATTGATCATTTTAATTTGGAACATGAAATTAGAAAATTCAATATTCCTATTCCTTTAATTGACTTGGTTAGGAACAAGTCATACAGGGAACCTACTCTTAAAATCCTGAATTCTTCAACTACTTTTATACCTTCAGATGTGATTAATTTGCAGGATGAGAATCCGACCATTATTTTTTGTTCTAAAGCATTTGATCAACTGGATGATAAATCTTATTATCCTCCTCCATTTTATATCACATTCACGGTTCATGATCAGATGGTACACAACTTCCTTCTAGATTCTGATGCTTCCCATAATCTCATGCCCAAGGCAGTCATGGAAGCATTGGGGTTTGATATCACTAAACCCTACCATGATCTTTATGCCTTTGACTCTAAAGCAGTAAAATGTCTTGGAGTCATTAAAGATATGGTATTTAGTGTTACACAATTGCCCATGAAAAGTGTACTCGTGGATGTAGTCATAGTTGATATTTCTCCTAAATTCGGTATATTGTTATCAAGATCTCGAGAAAAAAGGGTAGGAGGAACCCTTCAAATGGATCTTTCTTATGCTACCATACTGGTGTTTGGAGGTGAGCACATAAGAATTTATAGAGAAGTTCAGCTTGCATATCTGGTCAGTGATAATAAAATTCCTACAAATCATCCAATTTATTCAATTCAAGAAGATTTTGGTTCTTGCATGTTGCATTTAAATGATGATACTACATGTGTTTTACAGGTTGAGAAGAAATTGGCACAACAAACTAAGATAAGGGATCAAGATTATTTGTGGTAAATGTACTTCGATGGGTCATCATGTAAAGAAGGAGAAGGAGCAGGTATTGTACTTATTTCTCCTAGAGGTGAGATTATTTCATTAATGTATAAGATGGAATTCCAAACAACGAATAATATTGTTGAATATGAGGCTTTAATTCTTGGATTAAGGGATTCAAAAGATTTAGGAATTCAACAACTTATTGTATTTGACGACTCTGAATTAATAGTATAGTAGGTAAAGGATGTATATTAGGTTAAATATTCTTTGTTTAAAGTATACCAGAATGAGGTATGGGATTTAATTAATAACTTTTGCATAGATTTCATCATAATATATATTCTAAGAGACCATAATCAAACAACAGATTCATTGGCTTTGGTGATCCGAATTTATGCAGGAACGCAATAGAATACAAAAACAACCATAGAAACAAAGATGCAGCGGAAATAACACTTCATTTAATTAATCAAAGAACTGAAACTTGTTTACATATAGAATGGAAATAAACTAGCTAGAGTGCTGGTAGCTTATCTCTAAGAAGAGATGTGGTGGATACATGCCTCTGAACTCTGTTTTACAATGAGGCTCGAAGGCCTATATATTATTGAGAAACAATGGAAACCTTACACATCCAAAAACGTAACCCTAGGAGGTGAAACACCAGAAGGTGGGCCCCGTTGGGTAACTTGGTACATCAATTTCCCAGGGTCGTAACTTTGGCATACTACCTCCGTTTGACGCGCATGATACATCGTTAGAAAGATATATTCAAGGACTACATCCATGATTAATAAGTATGGAGTCTCAGACAAACTCATATTTTCTTGACATTCGATGCCGAAAAAATGTCGTTTAGGGCCTCAAAACAGCTCCGAAAGTTTAGGACCCAAAAACTGCCAAAAATAGTAAAGTGTGCTACAATTAAGGAAACTGGAAAACTGAAAGAAAAAATGGTGGGGGTCCAAGTGGAATAGGTGGGTGGCCAAAAATATCCTCTTGGATCATTCCTCCCCCATTAGGAAGCAATGGTCCCCATTGCGTTGAGTTCCTCCATGAGATCATGAAACTTCTGTTGAACTTGGTCGCTGGTGAGCCACTTACCCTGGTGAAGGAGTTAGCATGCTTTGACAACTCGATATAGATGGATATTCTGCTAGCGGGTGTTCTTGATATGTGTGTCCATAATCCGATCATTTGTGGCTTGTTCCATGCAGTTGGGGTTTAACTCTGTTGGTGTGAGTTGTTCTGCCACGTTTGATGTGTCCAGTAGAGGTGGAAAGCAAGGCCGAAGGCGGTCCACATTGAACATTGGTTGCAGACCAAGGAATGGTGGAAAACCGAGCTCAAAGGAATTGTCCCCGACAACCTTGGTGATGGTGTATGGTCTGTATCAGAGCGGGCGAAGCTTGCGGTGGGGTCCAGCGAGGCGCTCCTTCTGCAAATGTAGCCACACTTTGTCACCCACCTGGAAGTTGTGTTGCACTCAATGCTGATCATACCGCTACTTGTACTTAGCATTGGATCTATCCAATATGTCATGAACCTGTTGGTGAATGTGCTGAATGCACTCAATGAAGCTATTCGCCTTGGAAACTTCATACTAGACATGAGCTGAATCAACCTGAGTAGCTGCAAATGGCATGGCTACGTCAATGGGACATAGTGGATGGAATCCCAAGCCCACGTGGAAGGGGTTGTGGTTGGTTGAGCTGTGGAGGGCCCCATTATAACTATGTTGTACATAGGGGAGGCTCTCTTCCCATGTGCATGGATGCTTTGAGTTGTAAATGCGCAAAATGTGTACGATCATTCTGTTGACGACCTCTATCTTTCCATCAATCTAGGGATGGAAAGCTGTGGACTTTGTGAGCTTGGTGTCTAGCATTGACCATAGGATAAACTAGAATGTACTAAGAAACCTGTTGTCCTGATCTAATATTATAGACTATGGGATCCCAAAGTGTACCCACACTCGTTCAAAGAAGAGTTTAGCAGTGGCTTCTGCTGTGATATTCTTCTTACAGGCTGCCATTATGGCCATCTTTGAGAATTTGTCGATGACCACGAACACACAGTCGTTGCCATGCTTAGTAGAAGGAAGGATCGACATGTAATCCATGGATATGGATTCCCAAGGTCGGCTAGGGGTAGGCAATGGAGTATAGAGGCCTTGCTTCTTGATGGATGGTTTGGCAATGGCGCGAGTAGTGCAGGATTGGATGTACTTCCCGACGTCCTGTCGAAGGTTCGGCCAATAGAAATACTTGTGCAGTACTGCCACTATTTTCTCAACCCCAAAATGCCCAGTGACCCGACTGTAGTGTGCTTCCCAAATCAGCTTGGCATGCTTGCTTGAAGGAACACAAAGGTGTCCCATGTGACATAGTAGTGCATCCTGGAGGTGAAAATTTGGAACTTGGTTTCCCTCCAAGAGTGTCCTGTATGTGTGGCTGAATTCTGGATCGCTCTTGTAGAGAAGCGACCAATCAGAAGTCTCATGCCCACAAGAGTTGAGCACGGTGGTTATCACCACGATCGGTGGTTGGCTGAGGCAGTCTGCAACATTATTGGTGCTTCCCTTCTTGTACTTGATGTTCAAATGAAACTGTTATAGATATGTCGACCATTTCTGATGGCGATCGTTCTGTAACTTCCGTTGTGTCTATATGAACTGCAGGGGTCGGTGGTCTGTGTGGATGGTCGTTTCCTTCCCCAAAATGTAATGATTCCATTGTTGGCAAGCCTGTACAATGGAATACATCTCTTTTTCGTAAGTGGGATATTTGCAGATTGTGTCAGACAATGTCTCACTATGATATGCCACTAGATTCCCTTGTTGAGTAAGGACTGCCCCAATAGCATAGTAAGAGGAATCTGTCTCGATCTCAAATGGTTGTTGCAAGTCTGGTAATGTGAGCATTGGGGCACAACAGAGGCGATGTTTTGATTTTGCAAACACCTTCTGTTGAGTTTATGACCAGAAGAATTTTGCTTTCGCTCCTCCTTTGGTGACTTGACTCAAGGGCCAAGTGATATGAGAGAATCCCAACACGAACCTACGGTAGAAATTAGCAAGAACTAGAAAGCTGCGAAACTTTGTTAGAGTAGTCGGGGCCGGCTAATCCTGAATGAATTGGATCTTGGTTGGATCCACATGTACCCCATACTCATCAATGATGTATCCCAGATACTTGTTGGAGTAGGGTCCCGCAGCTATAGAAGAAGCTGTTATTTTGACGGATAGACAGTTTTGGCGAAGGTATAAGAGGTAAAGCTACGACACTGTAGCAGGTTTCTAGCTACAGAGCAGAGCCGAAAACCGTGACCGTTGGACAGAGAAGTCAAGGAAGACGACGGTACCTGAGCGGTCGAGAAGAGAAAGCTCACCCACTGCATTGAAGGCAGCGACGGAGATAAGAGGGCTTAGCTACCCTCATAAAGGGAAAGGAGCGGCGAGGCCGAGGCATTGAAGACTGCAGGAGGCTGTAGTAAAGTGAAGCAGCGCCGGTACCCATGGTCAGTGTTGGGAAGCATGGAAGACTGCAGGAGGCTGTAGTAAAGTGAAGCAGCGTCGGTACCCATGGTCAGTGCTGGGAAGCATGGAAGACTGTAGGAAGCTGTGGTAAGAGGAAGCGGTGCATAGTACCCATGATCAGCGCCGGGAAGCATGGAAGACTGCAGAGAGCTACGGTGTGACGGAAAGCGGCTACCCAAGTATAGATATGTCGACTGTCACTAGTAAGGGTTTGGGGATTACTGTTGGGATAGGCCCACAGTGTTGTAATGGTTAGACCTTTGGGCTGCCTATAAAGGGATATATTTTGTATTGTAAAACGTTGGCTGGTTGGTCAGTTAGTTAGCTGGTTAGCCATTTGACATTTTGCTAAGTTGTAATATAGAAGCCGAGCTCTGGTTATGATTTTAGCAGTAGTATCTTACTGTAACTAGTAGCTGGCTCATTAAGCTTGTATGTAGCAATCCGCAGGGATTGACAGAGGGGGAAGAGTATATTGTAAGAAAGACAATATAGAGATAGAGATAGGAAAGAGATCTAAGAGAAGGGCTCCAGGCTGTGTGCGGAGTTACCCAGAAGATCTCTAGCTGCATATGCGGTGCAGTAGAACTGTGTTTGCTTCCCTCAAGTAATAACAAAGAAACACAGTTCTGTGGACGTAGCTCCCATCTTGGGGGTGAACCACGTAAAACCTGCGTGTTATGTGATGAATGCATGTGATTGTATCTGTTTACTGTTATCTGTTATTTTGCGCATGAACATTGTTGCAGTAAGTGTATGTATGTATTATTTAGTTCACAGCAATATAGAAGGATAAACATAAGTTAAAGTCTTTTGGTATTATGAATGAGGACCTATCTACGCTCCGCACAGACAGTTGATAGTCGTAGTATTAACAGCCTTGTATGTTGAGTCCCGCGAGTCGACACGAACAACACTAAGTGCGTTGAGCCGTGGAGGGAGGATATCGCAGGAAGGCGATACCGCACCAGCAGAGGAGCTGCGGTGCGCGATACCGCAGGGTAAGGGCTTAGTGTTGGAGGGGAAGTTACGTGTTTCCTGGCGTGCGACGATGCGATAAGGCTGGAGTCATCGCGAGTAGTGAAAGTTGCGCGATGTGGAAAGGGACCGCGCGACAGGGAAGGAGGGATCTCGTGGCTAGAAGGGTTGCGAGTAGTGGAGATCACGCGACGCGAGCAGAGAGGATCGTGCGTCGTGCGAATCGAGAGACCTTGTGGCTAGAAGGGCTGCGAGTTGCAAGTAGGATGTCGCAGAACCTGGTCCAAGACAATTGAGTCCTTGGCCAACCCATTAGAATCACTTCGGGTGAGACTTCAGGCCGCTTTGCGGTCTGTCGCTGAAAGGGCCAGTGAGCTAGGGTTGTTGTTGGTTAAATATAGTAAACCCGGGTCTGCCCATAGCGACCAACAAATGGTTCCGTTGCCGGCTTTGAACAAACTGAGCACTGATGTTCTGGTGGCGTCCTACTAGAGACGAACTCAACCAGTGGGTTGATTCTAACCTGAGAGAATTTGCTAAACGAGAGAACAGGAGTCCTAAACTGAGTACAGAGGCCTGGTTACAAAAATATATCTCTTCAGACATACATGCGATATTTTTTGCAACCTTTGGAAATGAGCTTTACGACTGGTTATCAAAGTTGACTGACACGAGCATATTCAAGAAGGAAAGAAACATTGTCTGGACACCGGAGCTGATTCAGACTGTGAAGAACCTTGATAATCCCCTCACGAGGACAGTAGAATTCTGGCTTGTGTGTGCTAGGAGGCTTCGTCACAGAGTTTGCAGTTGATCAAAGGAAAAGCTTCAGCGAGGCTGAGCACTATTTCTTCAAAGGCTATCGCGGTAAGTACCTAAAATCTTTAAACTTGTCCATTAAGATGCTATTACATGAAAAAGGAACAATGGATCTAGTTTTAGATGAATAAGTAAAGATAGTAATGTCACAAGAGTTTGAAAGTGATTTTGATGACATTGGACGAACACGTAGTGGAAAGAAATACAAAGTAGATTTCGGATCTCCTATATTTGAAACTAGTTCAGATCATACTACAGAACAGAGTCAGAATACCGCAGAAAGAACAGGAGGGGGTATTCCTTATCACCCTTATACTCCACAAAAGCAGATCGAGACTCAGAACAATCCCGTAGGAGAGACTCCCTCCGGTAGCTCGCAGACAGTAGACACTACTACCACATCACCTCCACCTATATCGTCGAGTGGTAGTAACACAGTCAATCAGCATCCACCACGTAGGAATAGAATGGCAGACGATATGAAGCTACCTACTTTCAAAGGTACAGGAGCAGAGGACTCAGAGCAGCATTGGTTTCTATGTGAAGGAGTATGGACTATTAAAGGAATTAATGATGATAACATTAAACTTGTACAGTTGGTTACCACACTTAGGGAACGAGCCTTAACATGGTACATGAAGTATACCACTACACCCAGAACACTTATCCAGGTTAGGAATGCCATGATCAAAGAGTTTAAGAAACCTAAGTCTGAGTCACAGTGTATCACAGAACTCAAGGACATTAAACAATTACCTACAGAGTCAGTATGGGACTTTGACCAGAAGTTCAAAGCCCTCATAGACCAAGTCAGCTTTGAGTTTGTGCCGGAGCAGCATAAGGAATGGTTTATTGCAGCGCTGCTCCCTCACATTAGAGTGCCGCTGATGCAACAGAGACTCACTACTCAAGATGAAGCGCTGGAGATGGCAATGAAACTAGAAGCTTCACCGCTAGTAGAGACTAGTATAGGCATGACAACGCTACAAAACCAGTTGGCTAATCTCACGTTACAGTTGCATGAGCTTAAGAAAGGGAAAGAAGTTATGCAAGACATATGGTGTGTAAAGTGTAAAGCACAAGGCCATACTAAAGACAACTGTCCATTCTTTGTAGAGTATATAGCGATCGAGGCTCCTAACCCCTTACCACAGACCCACGAGCCGTGGTGTGAAATATGTAAAACGTGAGGACATTTACCGCAGCAATGTCCTGTACTTCAGAAGTACGTGCAGACACCTAAGAACCTATAATGCGTATTCTATAAGTTAGTAGGCCATGATGAACATGATTGCCGAGCCTATGATCTCATGGTCGAGAGCAAGCAAGACTTGTACAGAGTCCAAACAGAGACACAAGGTCCCGCAGCAGGACCACAACATGATCCGGCTCATGGAGGCCGTGGAGGAGGATTTAGAGGACGAGGATGCAGACCAGGCTTTGGCCGTGGAGAAGGATTTGGTCGTGGCCGTGGACCAGTTACTTGTTACAACTGTGGAGTTGTAGGACATTATGCTAGGGACTGTCAGAGCCATACTACCACATGTAGCTATTGCAAATATTATGACCACACTATAGAGGAATGTCCTACTTTAATAGCTAAGATCAGAGAACCTAAGCCAGCAGTACACCAGAACATTCAGCTCATTGCTGCTGAGCTGGAAGAACCAGAACCAAGAGTCAACATTGTGACTCGCAGCGGTGCTTCCACCAATGGGACATCGCAGGATATTGAAAAGAACACAGGTCAGGAGTGGGTGCGCAAAGCTCCTAACAAAGCAACACCACTTGACCTACAGAAGAATAAACAGACATTTCAGGAAGCTAAGACTTTCTTTGATGACCCTGTGCAACCAGGATCGCAAGTACTATCGTCTAGGGGCGTATTACAGCAAACACCTTGTGGCGTTAGCCCTGTACAGATACCGCAGGCTACCACATCGGGAAGATGCGACGAGGATGAATCGACATGAAGCGTACAATCCTTCCTGCGCAGTTGCTTAAAACTTGTCAGAAATGAAAAGGCTATCGAAGAGCTTCAGCGCATCATAGATCAGTGTCAGCAACCCTCTCTCTGGAGTAGTGCACAGCGCGCTGTTAATAGCATTGTGGGCCACACAAGAACAGGAAGAGAGATGAAGCTCACAGCACAGGTTGGAGAATTTGAAATGGATGAGGTAGTCCTAGATTTAGGATCAGAAGTAAATGTTCTGACTAAACATACATGGGAACAGATGGGTAGCCCTAAGTTAGTCAGATCGCCTATCCATCTGATATTAGCTAATCAACAGAGAGTATCGCCACTGGGTCGATTACCACAGGTGCCAGTCGACATCGACGGAGTTCGCAGCTTTGCGGACTTTGAAGTTATAGAAATCATTGGTGATAGTAGACCATATCCAGCATTGCTAGGCATTGATTGGGCGATCGGTAACATGGCCGTTATCGACTTAAAAAGGAGACAAATGACCTTCGAGGATGCGCAGATCCGGGTCATCGCACCCTTAGATCCTCTTTAGGGTCCTAGATACATTGAACCTATCCGAGCAGAGGAAGAGGCACGTAACGTGGACAATCTCTATCAGATGACTGCGAACCAGAGCGACTACATCAATCCAACCGCAGAAGGGAACATTAGCTGGCGATGCGACAACTCATGCGCATCGGATTCGGATGTTGGTCTAGAGAACTGGCAGAACAGACTTTACGAAGTCTCAGCCCGCAGATGTGCGTACATGACTAAGTCACTGCGATGGATTGGCGCAGAGATCAACGAGATTCCAGCATTTCAGGGTCTAACAGATATCCAGGATTTTCTCACAAAGTTCGAACAACAAATTCCTCACGAGCAGAGGAACGCAGCTATGGACCTTGCAGTTCGAGCCACACCTGCAAGATGGTGGTACGTGCATAAAGAGAATATCACATCATGGGATGATCTTAAGAGATTGATGGCAATCAGATTCGCTACCGACAGAGAGTGTATCCAGTAGAAATACACAGGAGAAAGTGACCCTATATCACATATTCAAACATGCAAATAGAATTGGTCGGACATTCCTGAGGATGAATGGGTTCACAGATTCATTCACACTTTGGACCCAGTTCCAAGAAACTGGTACACAGAGACTGAATTGCGCAAGGGAACGACTACATGGTCACTTATGATAGACAGCTTCCTACTCACCTTCACTTTTGAATCTGAGTATCCAAGCGTTGATCAGGCCTTAGATATAATAAAGAATAATATATTTGAAGATTGTACCCTATCAGTACATACTCAACCTGAGTGGGCCATCCAGTTAGCAGATGCACTTGAGTGCTATAACTTTGAAGCAGAACCAGAGGATGAGGACGACGATCCTCGCAACATCAACATTCCGGAGTCAGAAGGGACTCGCGACGTCGATGGACCAAAGCTAGAAATTCCAGCAATCACAGAGCCCATTAAGACTAGAAAGATAAATATTGGCACAGACACAGAACCAAAGTTTGCCTCTATTGGAGACTACTGGGACGATAAAACAGTAGGACAGATTGCAGATTTGTTACATGACTATCAGGACCTATTTCCCACCAAGTTCATAGAAATGAAGGGAATAGTCGGAGACCTGGGAGTAATGAGGATACCATTGAAGGAGGATGCCAGACCAGTCATGCAGCGTCCTTACAGATTAAATCCGTGCTATAAAGAAAAAGTAAAGGATGAGATCGATAAGATGCTAGCAGAAGGCATCATTGAGCCCATAGAAGAAAGCGAATGGGTTAGCCCCATGGTCGTACAAGAGAAGAAAACCAAAGGAGACATCAGGATCTGTGTCGACCTGCGTAAACTCAACGATGCATCACTTCACGATCCATTCCCGACACCTTTCACAGATGAAGTGCTAGACAATGTAGGAGGACAGGAGGTCTACTCCTTCACCGATGGCTTTTCAGGATATCATAAGATCAGAATCCACCCAGAAGATCGATCTAAGACCACCTTTGCAACAGAATGGGGCTCATTCCAGTACACGGTAATGCCCTTTGGTCTTAAGAATGCACCAACTATCTTTTCTAGAGTAGTAGTTTCTGTATTTAAAGAATACATCCATAAGTTCTTAGAAGTTTATTTTGATGATTGGACTGTATTTGGATTAATTGAAAAGCACATAGGTGATTTAAGACTGATGCTAGAGAAATGTAGGCAGTACTAGATTTCTCTGAACTTGAAAAAATGTATATTCTGTGCACCATTTGGTATTTTGTTGGGTCACATTGTTTGCAGACAAGGCTTGATGGTAGATCCCGCAAAGATTGCCATCATTGTAAACCTTCCAGCACCCAACTCAGTCAAACAACTGAGGACAGTACTTGGTCATACCAGGTACTACAGAAAATTCATCAAGGGCTACGCAAAGATTACAGCGCCGATGGAAAAATTCTTGAAGAAAGATGTAAAATTCCTATGGAATGAGGAATGCCAGCAGAGTTTAGATACACTTAAAGAAAATATGGTTACAGCACCCATCTTAGTATTCCCAGACTGGACTAAGCCATTTCATGTACATGTGGATGCATCTGGCATCGCACTAGGGATCATTCTGACGCAACCAGGAGAAGGAGGTATCGATCATCCTATCGCATACTCCAACAGAAAGTTGTCGATAGCAGAAAAGAACTACACCACGACGGAAAGGGAAGGCTTAGCTATGGTGTACGCGCTATAGAAGTTCAGGCACTACCTGTTGGGTGCCTCGTTCAATATGTTTACTGACCATTCTGCATTGAAGTACTTGGTCAATAAGCTAGTGTTAGGGGGAAGAATCTGCAGATGGCTACTTTTATTTCAGGAATATGATTTTAAAATCATTGTGAAACCAGGAAAATTAAACGCTGGACCTGATCATCTGTCGCAGATAGATTCAGGAGAAGAGCCAAGTAACCTAGAGGATAATTTGCTAGATGCGCAGTTGTTCTCTATCCAGATCACAGACGAGTACTATGATGATATCATTAAGTTTCTCACCACAGGAATGGCACCTATTGAACTTACTAAGAAGCAAAAGAAGCAATTGGTTGTTAGAGCAGCAGACTTCACTTTGATCGCGGGACAGCTATACAAGTTAGGTCCAGATGAAGTCCTGCGCAGATGTGTGATGCCGCACGAAAAAGAGTCTATTATTAGAGAGGCACATTCAGGTACCGCAGGAGGTCATTTCGCAGGAAAGCCGACTGCGCAGAAAATCCTAGCCGCAGGATTATGGTGGCCGACGTTACACAAAGACACTAAGGACTTTTACAGATGCTGCGATATCTGCCAGAGGGTAGGAAAACCTTCGCGATGCGATGAAATGCCGTTGCGACCCCAGATTATGCTATGCGCATTTGACAAGTGGGCTATAGACTTTGTGGGTCCCATCAACCCACCAGGAAAACGAACTGGTGCGAGATACATTATCACTGGAACAGAGTATCTCACCAGGTGGGCAGAGGCCAAAGCAGTAAGAAATTGTGATGCTGCCACGGCCACAGAGTTCCTTTTTGAAAACATCATCAGTAGATTCGGATGCCCAGTAATTTTGATGAGTGATCAAGGCACACATTTCTTGAACCGCACCATTCAGGCCTTGACAGAAGAATTCCAGATAGAACACCATAAGAGCACTCCCTACCACCCACAAGCTAGTGGTACGGTGGAGGCCTTTAACAAGATTCTAGAAAATGCTCTTACTAAGATATGCAACAGTCAAAAAAATGACTGGGACCTAAGGGTTAAGGCTGTATTATGGGCTTACAGGACTACATGCAAGAAGCTTACAGGACACACACCTTTCAGCTTGGTATATGGACAAGAGGCTGTTATGCCTATGGAGTATATTCTTCCCAGTTTAAGAATTGCTTAGATCACCGGGATGGCTGATACAGACACGATGAATGAAAGGCTAGCGCAGTTGCTTACCCTAGAGGAAGACAGACTCATCGCAGGCTTTCACCAGAAAGTGCAGAAGGCACGAGAAAAAGCTTGGCATGACAGACACATTAAGAGTAAGACTTTCCAGATCGGAGATCTAGTACTCCTCTATGACAGTAAGTTTATTAAGTTTCCAGGGAAGTTCAAGACGCATTGGTTAGGGCCATATCAGATACATCAAGTAACAGAGGGAGGTGCCGCTCAACTCAGTAAACTGAACGGGGAGCTTCTTCCCACATTGATTAATGGCAGTAGGCTTAAGCTCTATAGTGACAGTCACTCCACCTCTCAGCCATAGCTTAAGATAGCAGAAGGGTGCAGATGTCCAGTGTAGTTGAAAGGAGGCATCGCACCGGGAATTAGTCTACACTGGCAGGTATTCTAAGTGTGAGGAATCGCATAAGGACGGTTCATTTTGCGTAATTCATAAGCGGCTTGCGAGGAAAAAAAACAAAAAAAAATGCTTGTTTATTTTGCGCAGGTGATGCGGTGGGGCATCGCAGCAATGCGATGTTTCTCCGTGCCACGTACCCGGTTTTGCAACCGACAGAGGGCCAATCAAGTCGCCCTCTAACAGGCAATTAATGAGGAAATGACTGGTATGCCTTACCGTAGAATTGGCAGCACGTAATCAAGTTTCCAGATTTGGCAAATCTCCGACGAGACCCGCGCCTGTACAAACACAATTCGAGGGACACGTGATTGGATTTCAGCAATTATTGAGGATCGGGATGACGGGTATGGCCTCGTCCAGGAAATTATTACGGCCGACGGGTTCAACTGAGATGACCATTGCGTCTGGGATTGTTGCCTTCGGCATAAAAGCAGGAATTATTCAATTGGAAGGGTTACATTTACCAAAACCCGAAAGCTATAGAGTAAGTTGTTAAGTTTCCCTGTACAGAGCTAACCCAGTTGCAAAGTATAGTGCTTTCCAGAGTTCGAAACCATTGCACGCCCGGGGTATTCCACCATGTGGGGTCTGTCCGAGGACGAACCTATGGAAGAAATTTTGAGAAGGTTTGGGCGTCACGGCCTTGCAGGAGTTATGACAACACCACCTAGGGGTGCCCAGCCAGGGTCATCACAGACCAGACCGCCGCCGAACACAAGGAGTCAATCTTAGCAAATGGAAGAATCCAATTCAGAGCTGGAGGAAGAAGTTCATAACACAGCAGACTACATCATACCACGAGCTGAAGACGCACCAGAAGTAAAAATCCCTAAGAGTGGTAAGTTTCCTGTTCCTATACCACAGATTGATTCTCACATAAAAGAAGATGGCGATCTATTAGGATATGCAGTTGTTGCTAAATTCATAAACTATAACCTAGTGTTGTAAAGGAAAATATCCTATGGCTAGGGTTTAAGAGGCCATCAACGTACTGGGGTTGAAAGAGAGATGCACAATGTTCAGCAAGCATATATAAGCAAGTTTTAGAGATGAGAAAGATCCACACCTGACTAACTGAAGGCTGGTCCAAGCTTTCTCTTCAATCCTCTTCTTGCTCCTCTCACTCCAAGAGACCTACAAAACAAGTTATACCTTCCTCAAACCATTATGACCACATATAATACAATGATAATCAAATAAACATGAAATAATGATCTGAATAACATCATCATATGATCATAAACAGAGATTCAATCACACATTGAACAATGATTTGGGAAGAAGAAGGACATCACATCTTTATTAATCTTGAAAACAAGTACAAGTATACCTTCTCTTCAAGTTTGGCACCTCACGAAACCTTGATCTGGTTCTGCTGCTCCTCTTCTCCAAAGAACTCAGCCTCCAAGCTCTGCAACATAAGGGGAAGACCTCCAAGGCAAAGGTGTGGGCAAAGAGAGTCCCGATTCCTCCAGCATAACAATGCAAAAATCCAAGTCCCCTTTCATGGACCTCCCTATCTCTATTTATATGCTAAAGGAAGAGATAGGAGCGAAGACAAAGTAGTTACAACTGAAGGAGTCAGTTGTATAACTACCCAAACTAACTCAAAACACGTGTTTTTATGTTTTAATGTTAAGATACATATTCACGACTATGGAGGAGGACAACCCGCGAATGACCCGCGAGTTTCAACAAGAGCAACCCGCGAATACATCCATTCGCGACTTGTAAAACACGAGACTCGCGAATGATTCACGACTTGCATATACGGAGAGTCGCGAATACACAAAAAATGCATTTTTAAGGTATTTCTGGGCATTTTCAGACTTTGGTGTCTTCTGGAAAGTTTTAGCTAACTGAAATAGCTTTCCAATGGTGCAGAGATGAGTCAAACGGAGTTACAGAACTCAAGATATGGGTCCTCCAAGATAGGTGTTTTTTCAGTGACTTTCAATGACTTTCATGAAGTGTCGTCATGCGACGGAAACATGGGAAAGTGGTCACAAGCAGAGATGTGTCATTTTGAGCTATAACAGATGCCCCCTAATGTGTGAGGTTAGAGGGGAAGACGATAGCCGAAATACATTATAAAGGAAATAGCTGAGTATGGAGAGAGCAGAGAATCCAAGATCGAAAGGCTCGAGTGAAGGTACCTGAAAGAGAGATAAATGTCAAAAAAATTGATCTCTGAGACATACACGTCCATATACAAAACATCGCCATAAATATAAAGGTGGATCCAACATATGTATAACTGATGAAACTATCATGGTCGCTCAATATGCAAAAAGGCGCCATATCAAATCTAAAGGAGTCATGGCCACAAATGAACAAGGTGGATCCATTCTCAACAATCGATCATAGCCACAAAAATACAAGGTGGATCTATGTCTCAGCAAAATGTCATATAAAATATAACAAGGTATTGCGCAACTTGGGAAATAGCAAAAAATGACAATGCTACTGTCAGCCCAAGGTCTTCAATCCAAACCACCCAAAAAAGGTACGAATCCTAACCATGTGAATAAAGGAGCTGAAGTCGAACATGGAGGAAGCCATTTGATTACCGATCAATAATGAAAACTGTTAACAAACGCGAGGGAAAACCACCATTAATGAAAATGGTCCCCAAGGTACCGAGTACATTCTAACAAGTGTGATTACAAGGACTTGAAGTCAAACACTTGAAGAATCCATCGAGTAGGAGACATTAAGATATTGCCACTACCCAATAGCGAGGGAAATTGCCATTGATGACAAGAATTCCCAAGGTACTGTCATAAAACTCTAAATCTCGTCCCTAGAGCAAGATGTGTTGCAGTCGATAGGAAGAGATCCGCTGGAAGGAAGGCATTAAGGCATCCTTCATCATCCAACACGAGGTAAAACAAAGACTAATTGGATCTGGAATTGGTACTGAATTTCATGACAAGGAACGCCGAAGGCATGATGTAATGAACTGATACCAGGGAATGGCCGACACAAAAGGTCAAGGCAACTGCAGAATGGCCGACAAAGGTTTAATCCTTGAACAGGGAGCACGACACAAAAGTGACTTAGGCAGCTTTTGACACAAAATAGGACCAACAAAACAAATCTACAAGGTAGGAGACATTGACAGATTCCCCATATAATTGGAAAAGAGACCAACTGGAGGAGTAAAAAACTCTGAATCAGGATAGGGTCAAAATACTAGGACCCAACTGTTGATAGACGCAAAACTGGTGCTTTGTTCAAGGAAACAAGACTTGCTGCCATGATATAAAAGACATGGAAATAACCTTCCCCTTCCCTTCTTTCTTGTAAAGGTTTAACGAGTCCAAGAAAGCAAACTCGGGACCATCTTCATTTTTTGACAAGCTCAAAGAAAAGAAAGAAGAATGCTTGATAAAGCACTAATTCGTGGATTTTACGAGCCCGAACTAGTACATGCTCGACGGTGTTTTCATAGTTTAGAGAGTCTGAAAACTCCAAAGAAGACTCCAAGGGGGTCCTTTTTCGTACAATTTAGTCTCCTAAGACCGAAAAAGTATAAAACAAACCCAAGAAGAACTCTCTTAACTTCCGAAGAAGAAAAGGCGCACCTTTTTCGTACTTAGTCAGGAAGGTCCGAAAAAGGTTAAATTACCACCTACCCAACGCTCCTTCAAAAGAAGCATATAGCCTGAGTTTTACGAGTGTGAAGGAAGGCAAGATCACTCGGAAAGATCCATTTGATTACGAGAAATGGAGCTTACAACAATAAACTCGATGCTTTGTTCTTTAGGGTTTAACGAGCATGACAAAGACATAAAGTACACTTGAAATCTTTTTCATGTTTTGGTCCAGAGCACGAAAAAGAGAAAACTAAGCTCATACCGGGGGTTCCTTTTTCGTAAATTTAGTCCCTCAAGTCCGGAAAAGAGATAAACCTATGCCTGAGAATACTCTTCTCAATTCAGTAGAAAAGAGAGGGATCCTTTCTCGTATTATTCCACATGGTTTGAGAAAGAGATAACCTACCACCAATGTGGATGCCCGTTCACATATTCTTAACGAGCCTGAACGGACAAGTTTACTCGGCAGTCAAGTCTATTTTGAGGAGTCAGACCTGGGCCTAAAGAAACTCAATATCTTCCTCGTGAAGTTTTAACGAGTCTGAAAAAGTCAACTCGCGGCCTCCTTACTGTTTTTAACGAGCTCGAAGGAGAGCAGAACGAATGCTCTAAAGGCGAGGAGATGAGTGTCATAGACAGGCGAAACTAGTTCCAAGCGCAAGGAACAAACCTATGTATAATGCAAGGAAAGTGAGAAAGATAAGGACACTCGGGGAACGTCTACTCAAGGTAAAGGGTGTCAAGTTGCAAAGGCAAAATGATACAAGGATTAGCGATGATGAGAACAAAGATGAGGGCTTAGACAATGAGCTAAAAGCGTGGAAGCTGGCATCAGGCTCAAAAGCACGAGCAGGGCACATGAAAATGCAATTACGACTTGAACAACAAGGTGAGGTCAGTAAACAGTTGTGAATCCAACTACAAATCCTGTCTCCAAGAAACAACAACATCAGGACCATATTCAGAAGAAAAGATTCGATGCGAGTCACTTTGGTAGAAACACATGTGACTTTGCTATCTTCTATAAAAGGTAAAGTCAAGGAAGAATCGACTGAAGAAGATTCTATAGAACCAAGTCTCGAGGGTTTATAATTAGTAATATCAACCTCAGAAGGAGAGCAGAAATCAACAAGGGGGATAGAGTCTACAGGAACAAACTCAATATCACAGGAGTTGAAAAATTCATAAGAAAAATCAAACTCATCAAGATCACTGACTTGCTGTTCGAAGGGAGAGTCCAAGGACTCAACAAGACCAATATAAGAAGAAAGGTCAGGATTATCAGGAAAATCAGGGTTAGACTTAGTCACAACTGAACCAACATCCAAAAGAAGGTCAGACTGTATCAAAGACTCTAAGAAGACTTCATCCGAAGGAAGGAGATCATCCGAGATAGGACACATATCTAAACTTTCAAATGGATTAACAGAGTGGAGAGCATGCTCCATAGTCTGTATAGGATGACTCACCCGTTCAACTGTTGGGACCAAGTCCCGAGAAGGTAAGCATGAAAACAGAGGCTGCTTCTCAGTAGCAATTGAACACAAAGGACAAGAGGCCACGTAGTTCACCTGTGGCGGGGTAGTGTCTACAGAAACACTGGGAACCAATAAAGGAAAGACCTGGTCTCTAGTTGGGTTAGGAGAGGGATCGAGAAAATCCAATTGATCGATAGTGACAATTTCTTCACCATGATTAAAGTACATCACACGAAAGAATGTTGACACCACAGCTTGCATGGCATAGACATAATCACGTCCAAGGAGCATATTGAAGTCCAAGGGGTCTTCTATCACCATGAAGTCAACTAAGACGGTCTTCCCACCCAAAGTAACAGGTGTTTGAGCAAGAATTCCCAAGGCTACACAAGTTCTTCTATCAAACGCCAGTAACTGACTAGCAGTCGACACAAGGCTGGGAGATCCCATGCCTCGCCAAGCACGAGCAGACAAAATACTAACTAAGGCTCCTTCATCAACAATACAATGAGCAATCGTATATGGTTCAAATTTGACCTTTATCTGGAAAGGTGCAGCGGAAGGAAGGAGCGACTCAACTAGGCTATCCCAATCAAAGGAAGCAATCCGAGGGCTTGGTGGTGGTTGATCCAAAGCAAGTTCAGTACCCCCTTGTTCAGTAAGTTCTGAACTGGCCGTGAAGAAAATGTGACTAGTAGACACTTCACTCTCCAAAGGAAGAGTGGGATTGATAGATAATGGAATCGATTCAACCGCTTCATGAAAATCACTCTCCGAAGGGAGAGTGGGATTGACCAAAGATGAAATTGGTTCAATCACATTAGGATCACTCTCCGAAAGAAGAGTGGGATCGACCAAATCTGAGATTGGTTCGACCACTTGATCAACCGAAGGTTGAGTAGGTTGTTGAGAAACTATAGGATGTTCAAGAGAAGGAAATCTTTGAGTCTTGGATCACAGTCTTTGTACCTCTGGGATAGCAGGGCATAGATGAGTAAGATGATCTCCCTTGCATAGCACACAAGGGAACTTAAGATGATGCTTCGAACGATCAGTTTTCTCAAATGAGTCAACATGACTAGCAGTGGATGACTGTTTGCTCTCAACATGACAAGCAGAGGATGAGAGTTTTCCCCCAGCGTGAACTACAGAGGCTGAGTGACTGGATCCAACCTCACTAAGAGAGGCTGGTTGTTGAGAGACTTCAGGATGTTCAAAAACGGGAGGACCATGAGCCCAAACTCTTCACACCTCAGCAATAGAAGGGCATTTATAAGTAAGGTGGTCTCCCTCACAAAGCTTAAAAGGAAACTTGAGCTTGTGTTTTGAATGGATAGTCTTTTCAACAGTGTCAACATGACTCGCAGTGGTTGATAGATTTTTTTCAGCATGTACCACAGAGGCTGAAAGACTACCCCCAGCGTAACTTGCAGAGGCTGAGAGACTGGGTCCAACATGACTTGCAGAGGTTGGACGGGCACCATCAACATGAACAGCAGAGGCTGAATGGTTAGGATCAACATGCTTTGCAGCAGTTGAGTATGTGCCCCCAGCGTGAACAATAAAGGCTGGGTGGATGGATCCAACTTGAACAACAGAGGTTGGATGAGAAGGTTCAACTTGAAAACCAGAGGTTGAACGAGTGTCTTCAGCGTAAACAACAGAGGCTGAGAAACTGGATCCGACATGACCTGGAAAGGTCGGAAGGATCCCACCATCATGATTAAAAGATGCTAGATGGTGAATATCAACTTGACTTGCAAAGGTTGAATGAGGAAGTTCAACTTGAACACCAGAGGTTGAACGGGTGCACTCAGCATGAACACCAGAGGCTGGGTGGTTGGATCCGACTTGACCTGGAAAGGTTGGAAGGATCCTACCAGCATGATCACCAGAGGCTGGATTGTGAAGATCAACTTGACTTGCAGAGGTTGAGTGCTTGGATCCAACTTGAACAATAGAGGTTGGATGAGTGCCCCCAACGTGAACAAACAGAGGCTGGGTGGTGAGGTTCAACTTGACTTACAGAGGTTGAACGGGTTCCCCCTTGCTTATGTGCTTTCTTCCTATTCCTCCTTCTTTTACTCCGTTTAGACTGCCGGTTACTAGTATCAGTACTTTCACCGCATGAGGTAGAAGGAGGAGGAGAATCAACTACAGGTGAAGGGGAAGCAGTGTTTTGATGCCCTTGATATAAGGAGCTTACTTGAGAAGCATCAGGAGCATTCAGGACAGTTGGAGTGGAAAACAACCACACCGGTAGCCCTAGGGTGAATCCCGGAAGATTCAAAGTGGCCATCAAGGGAACACCAACATTCCCTGTGAGAGGAATAGGACAAGGAGCTCCCATCATGGGGATCTCTTGGTTGGTGTTAGAAGGGGCGCTAGCCATAGTTTCAAAACAAGAGTCAAAGTCTGAGGTTGATAGTCTACCAAAATTACAAATCCTACACCTAAAGGCACACTAAGTACAGACAAACCACACATCACTCACTAAAAATTCCTAAAGCCAAACAGACAAATAGGTATAAGATATACTTTCCAGAAGAAAGCTGATAGACTGTTACTTGGCGTCCCTGTAGATGTTCTTAGGCACAAGCGGAGGAATCACCCACTGCCCTCCCACACTTTCTACCGGGGTTACCTTCCAAGCCCATCCAAGGTCAACCAGAAATAACCTTTCGGTGTACCTGTGTATGAACCCTAGATGTCAAAGAGACTAAAGGCTACCTTAACTAAATTGACAGTCTGGGGGGACAGTCGTCAGCCGAACTCGTACGCATGGGCAGGGTAGCTGAGCCCAAAACTCTGTCTAGGACAGAATCCCCAGATGCGTAAAAGTCCTGAGTTACGTTTTGACAAGGATTCGGAGGGTTATCTCCTCTGTCCAAGCCTCCACACGGCCTAGTGCTTAACTCCCGTTTGAGAGGAGCTTCCCAGATACAATCAATGTAGAAAAGGATTTACCTAGTGATAGGCCAACTACGTCTGAATTTAACACTTGTGGGGAGTTTAAACTCCCTATCCCACAAGTCTAGCCTAAGCTAGTTGGTGTATGACCCTATAAAATAAAACATACTAATAATTTTTAAAATTATATCGTTTATTTTAAGGGTTGTTCTTAGTTAGAGGGTAAATGGCATGAAGCTTATGTGGTGTTTTGACTCAAAATTGAAACAAAATGACTAAGCAAAGAGATATGAAATGCAAAAAGCAAAAACTATTCTCTTTATATTTTCAAATAGAAAACTTGAAAGCCAAAGATCAAATCTTTTTATATTTTTTCAAAAAACAATGATATGCCATGCAATCTAGACTAACAACCTAATCTACATGCACATAAAGCAAACATATGTTTTTGTATTTTTCTTTTATAACTGCAAAAGAAAAAACCAGCCTATGAACTAATGCAAACAAGTACTGTAAGCAAAGCAAATAGACAACTACTTTACTCCCCACAAACAAACTCTAGGTCTCCCTAAAGTTAGATATCAACCTCACTTGAAAAGAAGGCTTATAAAAATGAACAAGCCAACAACTTTGGAATGAAGAGACTAAGCACAAAGACTGACATAAACAAAGGTCAACAAGTCCCAAGCATCAATCTAAACCTACAAACAAAGGCTGCTCAGTACCTTGTCCAACAAGGTCAAACCAAAGAAAGAGGCGGGGGGGGGGGGCAAGTAGCATGAACTAGTAAACGTTCTTTTTAATTTTCTTTTATAAAGGGAAAAGAAAAACTATCTACAAAGAAAAAGCATGCAGATAACAAGAACAAAGCAAAAGGAGCTCTGCTAAACAACCACCAAACAAACACTAGAATGCCCTAAAGACAGTATAAAACCTAGCTGGAAGGAAGGCTTGTATAAAAGACAAGTCTACTATCTTGGCAAGGTGAAGTTAATCAACAAAAGAAGAAGGAAACCAACACCCACAAGCTTCTGAACTCAGATAAAGATCACTAATAGAGGCTGAATAGAAACATACGCCAAAAATCAAAACAAGCACAGGAGGTGGAGGAAGAGCAAGAACAACCCAAATGCTATAAAAGGCTAAAACTCTAGCTTGCACCTAATATGCACTAGACTTGAGCGAACTTGAATCAAATAAACTGTATAAAAGCAAAGAACCGAAACACACAGGCTAACAGAACCAAAAGACAACCAACTAAGGAAAGCTAGGAACCCTAGCTTGGGTGCAAGCAATGACAAGAATCACTGCAGGCTTACAAAGGCAAGTGAGAATCAACCACTGTCAGAAGACAGACTGAAAAAATAGAGCCCAAGATCCTGAACACAGGTCTGAACAAAGACACTTTAACCTACAACCCAAACCGGCCAAAATACTTCAGCATGCAGACAGTCAACAATCCAAGCAAAAAAGCTCAAAGGGCTTCCGAAAAAGCACAAAGTGTGATCAACAGAGGCACCCAGACATGCCAAACAACATTTATAAATAAAATCCACTCAGAAACAAGGATTACCCAAAGCAAAGACCAAGCAAACTTTAACTTTAAAAATCCCCACTTCCAGGAGTATTCACGACTGTCTATAAGGGCAGGTCGTGAATGACTCGCGACTGTTCAGTGAAGCAACCCGCGAATACAAGACTGTATTCGCGATTGTCTAGGACAACAACTTGCAAATAGGTAGAAAAATCCCAAAAAAGGTCAAAAACTACCCAAAGAAGGCAGGGGAAGTGTGTAATCAGACTGGAAAGGTATTCCTAAGTGGCAAAAAGGACTTGAAACAATGCAAAAACTGAAAAGAATCAAGAGAAACCCCAAACAGACAAGGCTTTCCCCAGTGGAGTCGCCAGTTCTGTTGTAAAGGAAAATATCCTATGGCTAGGGTTTAAGAGGCCATCAACGTACTGGGGTTGAAAGAGAGATGCACAATGTTCAGCAAGCATATATAAGCAAGTTTCAGAGATGAGAAATATCCACACTTGAATAACTGAAGGCCGGTCCAAGCTTTCTCTTCAATCCTCTTCTTGCTCCTCTCACTCCAAGAGACCTGCAAAACAAGTTATACCTTCCTCAAACCATTATGACCACATATAAGACAATGATAATCAAATAAACATGAAATAATGATCTGAATAACATCATCATATGATCATAAACAGAGATTCAATCACACATTGAACAATGATTTGGGAAGAAGGACATCACATCTTTATTAATCTTGAAAACAAGTACAAGTATACCTTCTCTTCAAGTTTGGCACCTCACGAAACCTTGATCTGGTTCTGCTGCTTCTCTTCTCCAAAGAACTCATCCTCCAAGCTCTGCAACACAAGGGGAAGACCTCCAAGGCAAAGGTGTGGGAAAAGAGAGTCTCGATTCCTCCAGCATAACAATGCAAAAATCCAAGTCCCCTTTCATGGACCTCCCTATCTCTATTTATATGCTAAACGAAGAGATAGGGGCGAAGACAAAGTAGTTACAACTGAAGGAGTCAGTTGTATAACTACCCAAACTAACTCAAAACACGTGTTTTTATGTTTTAATGTTAAGATACATATTCGCAACTATGGAGAAGGACAACCCGCGAATTACCCGCGAGTTTCAACAAGAGCAACCCGCAAATACATCCATTCGCGACTTGTAAAACACGAGACTCGCGAATGATTTGCGACTTGCATATAAGGAGAGCTGTCAATACACAAAAAACGCATTTTTAAGGTATTTCTGGGCATTTTCAGACTTTGGTGTCTTCTGGAAAGTTTTAGCTAACTGAAATATATCTCCAACTGTGTAGAGATGAGGTCAAACTGAGTAACAAAACTCAAGATATGGGTCCTCCAAGATAGGTGTTTTTTCAGTGACTTTCAATGACTTTCATGAAGTGCCTTCATGCGACGGAAACATGGGAAAGTGGTCATAAGCAGAGATGTGTCATTTTGAGCTATAACACCTAGGCGATGGTAAGACATATCCTCAGTTCTGGGTGGATCAGTACCTTACAATTCGGAAGAACCCAAGGACAAGTGTAGATGAATATGTTCCCATGGAACATGTCCAGATTCTTGAGCCCTCAGGTCTGCTCAATCTCTTGAGACTACCACATTTTGGATGTGGCGTAGAGGTCAATGCCGTGGTGCGCATCCTACTTTCTTGCCTACATGGAGGTTACCTTTGGCTTGGTAACAAGGTCGACCTGAACATCGACCTCATACATCGCATCACAGGACTATCCAAGACTGGTAAAGACCCGAAGATAGATACAACAGGAAAAACCAAGGAACCCAAGCTATCACCCGCCCTAGTTGCCAAGTACCAACTGCAGAGAGGAGGTCGGGCTTACGACATTGCAAGCATATCAGATAAAACACTTAGCTTTATAGCTAGTCTGCTCGCAGGTAGACTACTGACCAAGGTTCGACCGAAGGAAGTTACAGGGTCTGTAATTAAGCTTGCTATAGAAGTTGAAGAGGGGGAACAGTTCAACTGGTCCTTATTTTTGTTAAATATATTTCAGGCAAATTGCTTGGCGGCATAGGATGAGGCCAGCCACTATTTTCATTTTTCATGGTTGATTATACTCTGTGCATTTGTAGGATGGAAGGAGCCGCCCCATACCCAATTTAGGCAGCTAGCAGGTGGTGAGCCCAGGGGTGTGCGCTATACAAATCTGTGGGAGACTAGCAACCCAGAAAAGAAAAAACTCAGTGCGATAGTATTCTATGAATAGGGTCCCCTAACACTTACTAGAAAGTCATCCTAGAAACACTGTGGATCAGCAAGGAGATTGTAGATGCATATGATGATCGACTTAACTTTATGGTGGACCACTATAGAATCCACCTAAGACCAAAGATGACTAAAAGGGATGATTGGGCTCCTGGCTGGTTCAGGATGACAGCGCAGGATGTCGAAGGCATCATCAAATACTTTGATGATCAATGGAAGCAAGAGTATGAAGATACCACACCGCTACAATCAGATACTGCACAGACAGATCCATTAAACAAGGCAAAAGACAGAGTAGAGACCAAGACGCAAGATGCAGAAGACCCACTCCAGGAGGGGCCTAAGCAGAAAAAACAAAAGGTTACAAAGCCAAGTGGGGAGATTAAACTAACAGCTGATGACTATGAGCAAATCGCAGTAAGAATAAAGGACAGAATGAGCGACACATTTTAGGCGATGCAGGCATCATAGGGTAAAATGCAGGGGGTGATAGACCAGCAGATTGGCGAGTTGAAGACATTGACTGAGAAGACTGCTATAATCCACACTCAGTTAAGCAAGAGGCCTGTAGCAGAAATTTCTTCACAGGCGATTTCCCGCGAGGAAATCTTAAAGAAGGTTCGTCTCAACACAGTTTTGATTCCACCAGGGAGCATCCGACTCCCTGCGACGATGACGGACCCCCCAATGCAGTTTAACAAACCTGTCGAGGTTAACCTCGCAGAGTTTCACATTGATCAGCTGCAGATGATCCAGCAACAGCTAAGCACAGAGCTCAGAGGTAGAGAGCTTGTGACTTATGAAGAAAACACACAGTTGATGAAGAAGAACGCAGCACTCGCTACCAGTTTTCAGAAGAAGGCAGACGAGTTAAGAACATATGAGGAACGAGAGCAGGATCTCTCTCAAGTTCTACAGAGCATCGCATTGGAACTACCCCAATGTAATATTGAGTTTGCCTTGCCAGTCCCACAGAAGATAAGAAGAATGGTAGACCGAGCAAAGGCTCTGGAAGAAACCATGGCGAGGATGGAAGAAACAACGGCCAAGATGGAGGAAGAACACAAAGCGCAGATCGTCGAGCTCGAGGATCGCGCACGAGACACCTCCCAGGCGGACAAGAAAGTGAGAGTAGAGGCATTACGACTTGATTCCGTGCAGATGCAATCTCGCATTGACGATGCACTTTCAGTACTAAACGATGCGACGAACACATGGTCGGACTTGGACCAGCCGCCTGAGAAAGTAAAAATACAGCAAAGTATTCAGCAGATAGAGAATACCACAGCGGCAATGAAAGAAGAAATTAAGAGCTTAGAATCTCTTCAGAAGATGAGGAAGACAAAGGAGTTGAACCGCTTGCAGCAGGAAGCGCAGCAGTTAAGAACAGAGGAGATACACATCAATGAGCTGCTTCAACCCTACCAGGAGAAAATCACTAAGCTGGTCGATACAGTTGAACAGAAAGTGAGGGAGTTCACTACCACCAGAGAAGAAATTGATGCAACAGAGGACTCCAGTATTAATCAAGATTTGCTTGACTCGGCACGAGAGCATGTCGAAGCAATGCAGAATGAAGTCGCAGGACTTCGGGACAAGTTGCGACGGACTTCGCAGGAAGCCCAGGAGAAGCTACAACAGGAGAAGCCCACTGGTAGTGGCTCAAGGGCGAGCCAAAAGTAAGTGTTAGGGGATTGTTGGAGTAGGGTCCCGCAGCTATAGAAGAAGCTGCTATTTTGACGGATAGACAGTTTTGGCGAAGGTATAAGAGGTAAAGCTACGACACTGTAGCAGGTTTCTAGATACAGAGCAGAGCCGGAAACCGTGACCATTGGACAGAGAAGTCAAGGAAGACGACGGTACCTGAGCGGTCGAGAAGAGAAAGCTCACCCACTGCATTGAAGGCAGTGGCAGAGATAAGAGGGCTCAGCTACCCTCATAAAGGGAAAGGAGCGACGAGGCCGAGGCATTGAAGACTGCAGGAGGCTGTAGTAAAGTGAAGCGGCGCAGGTACCCATGGTCAGCGCTGGGAAGCATGGAAGACTGCAAGAGGCTGTAGTAAAGTGAAGTAGAGCCGGTACCCATGGTCAGCGCTGGGAAGCATGGAAGACTGCAGGAAGCTGTGGTAAGAGGAAGCGGTGCATAGTACCCATGATCAGCGCCGGGAAGCATGGAAGACTGCAGAGAGCTGCAGTGTGACGGAAAGCGGCTACCCAAGTACAGATATGCCAACTGTCACTAGTAAGGGTTTGGGGATTACTATTGGGATAGGCCCACAGTGTTGTAATGGCGAGACCTTCGGGCCGCCTATAAATGGATATATTTTGTATTGTAAAACGTTGGTTGGTTGGTCAGTTAGTTAGCTGGTTAGCCATTTGACATTTTGCTAAGTTGTAATATAGAAGCAGAGCTCTGGTTATGATTTTAGCAGTAGTATATTACTGTAACCAGTAGCTGGCTCATTAAGCTTGTATGTAGCAATCCGCAGGGATTGACAGAGGGGGAAGAGTATATTGTAAGAAAGACAATATAGAGATAGAGATAGGAAAGAGATCTAAGAGAGAAGGGCTCCAGGCTGTGTGCGGAGTTACCCAAAAGATCTCTAGTTGCATATGCGGTGCAGCAGAACTGCGTTTGCTTCCCTCAAGTAATAACAAAGAAACACAGTTCTGTGGACGTAGCTCCCATCCTGGGGGTGAACCACGTAAAACCTGCGTGTTATGTGATGAATGCATGTGATTGTGTCTGTTTACTGTTATCTGTTATTTTGCGCATGAACATTGTTGCAGTAAGTGTATGTATGTATTATTTAGTTCACAGCAATATAGAAGGATAAACATAAGTTAAAGTCTTTTGGTATTATGAATGAGGACCTATCTACGCTCCACACAGACAGTTGATAGTCGCAATATTAATAGCCTTGTATGTTGAGTCCCGCGAGTCGACACGAACAACACTAAGTGCACTGAGCCGCGGAGGGAGGATATCGCAGGAAGGCAATACCACACCAGCAGAGGAGCTGCGGTGCTCGATACCGCAGGGTAAGGGCTTAGTGTTGGAGGGGAAGTTACGTGTTTCCTGGCGTGCGACGATGCGATAAGGCTGGAGTCATCATGAGTAGTGAAAGTTGCGCGACGTGGAAAGGGACCGTGCGACAGGGAAGGAGGGATCTCGTGGCTAGAAGGGTTGCGAGTAGTGGAGATCGCGCGACACGAGCAAACAGGATCACACGTCATGTGAATCAAGAGACCTTGCGGCTAGAAGGGCTGCAAGTTGCAAGTAGGATGCCGCAGAATCTGGTCCAAGACAATTGAGTCCTTGGCCGACCCATTAGAATCACTTCAGGTGAGACTTCAGGCCGCTTCGCGGTCTGTCGCTGAAAGGGCCAGTGAGCTAGGGGTGTTGTTGGTTAAATATAGTAAACCTGGGTCTGCCAATAGCGACCAACAATACTGAACCTGGGTTATGCCAAAAGTGCACTTATCCAAATTGGCACACAACTTGTGCTTCCGCAGTGTTTGGAGGACCTGTCAGATGTGGTGGAGGCGCTCTTCCCAAGTCTAGCTGAATACTAGGATGTCATCCAAGTACACTACTACAAATGAGTTGGTGAATGGACACAAGATGTCGTCCATCAGCCTCATGAAGGTTGCGAGAGCATTTGTCAGCCCGAAAGGCATGACCAACTATTCGAAAAGGCCCTCCTTGGCTTTGAAGGCAGTATTCCATACATCGGTCAGTTCAATCGGTACTTGGCGATACCCAGACTTTAAGTCGATCTTGCTAAAATATTTCACCCCTTTAAGCTGGTCCAGGATGTCATCAATTTGTGGGATCGGGTACCTATTCCGAACAGTGATCTTGTTCAGCGCCCGATAGTCAATATAGAGTCTCCAAGTCCCATCCTTCTTCTGTACCAACACAATCAAGCTCCCATAAGGCGATGAACTTGGCCAAATGTGACCCTGCTGCAGCAGCTCATGAATTTGCCTCTTCATTTCATCATTCTCTAGAACAAAGCGTCGATAGATCGGTTCATTGGGCAGCGACGTAACTGGGGTCAAATCAATGGGGTGCTTAACCTGATAGTGCAAAGGCACCCCTGTGGGTGAGGTGAATATGTCCCGGTACTCCTCCACAACCTTGTCCATTTGTTGTTGTCATGCAGAGAGGCCCTGTCTGGAGGTTGTGGCCATGATATTCTTCTTTCCCTGAGGGCGAATCATCAAGAAAACAATTTTCTTGGTTTGGAAATGAGCTTACTGCATTGTTTTGCAGTAACCAAAGAGATAACGGCAGGAGGTGGTACCTTTGATATCCTGTACAACTTATTTCCCAACGTAACAATAACAACGCGAGGCCAGGACTCATACACAACATGTCGCTTCCATAAGTATGGTTGACCTAATAATACATCACAAACATCAAGAGGATCAATATCACATAATACCTCATCGGTGAAGGGCTTGATGCTGTAGGGAATGTGGCACTACAGGCTGACATGGAGATCACGTCCTTGGTGAAGCCACCCGATGGTCTACAATTGCGGGTGTGCTATGGTCGGCAAGCCCAACCGCTTCACGACCTCTACTGAAATGAGGTTCTTTTGGCTCCCACTAGCGACAATGAACTGTAGCGGGGAACTCTTTACCCACATCTGGGAGTGGAAAAGACACTCCTCCTCCTCTGAATATTCTGGTTCTTCCTTTTGGATCTTCGTGGTGGCAACGGTGGCATTGGGCTCTACATTGATAATCTTCTTCCCTCTTTCATTCCCCTTCTTGAGTTCTAATTCAGTGTTAGAGTATGCATCTGATTCGGAATCCTTTATCTTGGCCACTAGTGACTGCTTGGCCCGACACTCACTTGTGTTGTGAGTGGGGCTCTTATGGAACTCGCACCACTTTCTCGCTCTGTTGAGGCCTGGAAATTCACAGGAAACAACAGCAAGGGATTCTCCCCAGTCAACATTCCCAACTAGCCCGTGACTGTTTGGTGCAGGGAATCCGTCCGGTTTGCGGTCTGGCTACCGTAGGTCAAGTAACAAAAACAAAGGTTTTACCGGTTGCGGCCCGGTCCACCGTGTATTTTTGTATTTTTATTTATTTATTTATTTAATGTATGAGATGCAAGTGCCTAATTAACAATGCAGGGTGATAAGGATGCAGGGAGCAGTCACAACGTGATGCGCAGGTTCTTACCTCTCGTCTTAGCACTCACAAGCATCTAAATCACATACAACAAGAAATTAAATTAACTACCTAATCTATCCCTAGGGAGCAGGATTATCATTCATTGGTGAGTAATATATTTTGTATATGCATTATGAAAAGTTACAGATAGTTGACACTTCTTTCAAGACACATGAACAATTACAGATATTTGAACAACCAGATAGCCAATTGTTCATGAACAACATTCATTACTCATAGTGGAAAACATCACAAAATATACTGAAGAACATCCAAACAAGAACATAGGTTCAGGAAGTTAAAACGCTCTCACAGTTAATGAAACACGGCTGAAAACAAAATAGTTCCCCTTCAGCATTGCTCATTTAATTACATTGATACATTCCACATTGCGCTTTCTCCAACAGGCAAAAGTTGCAGTCCTGATTGTAAAACGAAATAGTTCCTCTTACAAGCAAGTGGTTTACAAGTTTTTCCAGGGGAAAGTCCCTTCTAAGTTCTAACTTTCAAATATTTAATCTACAACTCCAGATCGTTTGGGCTGCCCCCAAACATGTGACTCTCCAGTCCTTCCAACGCTTCATGTCCCTCTCTTCATCTTTTCTGCACATGCTCATGATAGGCTGAGTAACTGACGGACCTTTCACATCTGCTCCTTTTTCGCCATTCATTTTCAATCTTTTCCCTGGTTTGTCCTTCTTACGATCCTGTTGGTTTTAGCTCTACCTCTACCAAACGGCCCGTCTCCCTTCGCGCCGTAGCAGTTTGACCGATCTCCGGAACCCACCTGCAATCAAACGACGAGCATCATTCGTTGGAAATGCATTCAAATCATATCAACCAAAACGACTAAGCATTGAGAAGGCCATGTACTACGTTACTACCACAAGGCTTAATAGATGCCGGCACCAATACTTTGTTTATCTACGGGTTCGCACAAAACCACCAACGACAGAAAACGAGGACTCATCGGATGCTCAGAGTGTGGACATCAGAAGCTAAAACCCCACCCCAGCCACAACGGTGGAATAAAAAGAGGTTACGGACACGCGACCCGAAGGCGGGAAAACTCTCAATCGACAGTCGGAGGATATTATATCGGAAGCCCAAAAGCTTTTCCTAGCTGCAACGACGGAAGAGAAAAGTGCTGAAGATAAGCGAAACACGGGCAGGAAAGATTTAATTGGAAGTCAGAAGACATCATATCGGCAACCAAATGACTTTCCCAGCTGCAACGGCGGAAGAGAAAAGGCTACGGGCAAGCGATTAAAAGACCAATATGCATCGGCAGTCGGGGTGCTTCACACTTCGGGTGCTAAGCCACTTTGGGAGCCACAACAGTGGAAGGAAAAAGGTTATAAGCTGCCAATTTAACATAGCATGACGCCCGGTCAATAAAACATTAAGTGTTCAAAACAGCTTTAAAATCAGCAACGGACAAAACCTGTTTTACCTTCGCAACAATGACCAACAAAAAAGAATACTTGATCCGATCGACAAGCAAAACCAACTTACAATCTGCGACTCACCATAAATTTCATACACGAGCCACTTCTGAAAACCAGGATGAAATGTAATCTTCAGGAGATCATCCAAAATTAAAGCATGACCCAAACAATTCAAGGAGCCAAACGATTAAAACAACGCTAAATCGTGAGGAGGGGTCCAAAATTTAAGAAATTTGGGGAGAACGGTTGCAGCTGCAACACGCTCCCTTCTTTGGCTTCGCAGTGTTTCTCTTTGCTTGCAGCTTTGGCAAGTTGTCTTGAGTCGCCATGCCTTGGCTATGTCCTTGGTTCTGCAGTTTGGGGGCACCTTTCGCTTGCTTCTGATTTGCAGATCCAAAGTCTCACTTTTTCTGTTTGAAGTTTTGCTCAATTTTGGCAGCATACCGGTATGCCGTACCAAGCGAGGAGATGTCGAGGAACTCCATTTCCTCCTGAATGTATCTGTGCATAAAACTATGGTACTTCAACACCAAATGTTTCTCTGAATCTTTGATACCCAACTTGGTGCGCAGGGTATGGAACAGATTCGTCAGCTCATGCACATCTTGATCTCTTTGTTGCCGCAGCGTAGTCCATTATATGTACTTGTCCTCATAGCTCCCCATGGGATAATATTGTCCCTTTATGGCATCTCAAAAAGAATTCCAAGTGGGTACGACTAAGAATAGAGAGGGTTCCTCCTCATCCTTTCTCTCACAGTAGGTTTTGCACCAGTCCTTGACATGGGGGGCGGCTTTGAGTAGTGAAAAAGTAATCTTTTCCCGGTCAAAAAAGTCATGAACCGAGAAATATCCTTCTAATAGATTCAACCATCTATCTACTACATCTGCATCTACTCATCCATCAAATATGGGAATGTCAAAATTTACCTATACCTTAAAAGTGGTTGCGCCTCCAGAGTGGCTGCTAGATGCAGATGCGCCACCAGTGGGAAGTTGTTGAAGGATCTTGGCGAAGTTATCCATCATCGCGTTCCTTTGTTTTTCAAGGGCCTCCTCGAGCAACATTTTGATAGGATCTTCTGCGCCCTCGTCTTTCTTTTCGTCCCCCATGGGAGTCCGTTGGGATTTGCGAGGCTGATCTTGCAAAGGTTCAACCAGATCGAGCCCTAACTCTTTATACCTTGCCCTCATTGGGGACACGCAAAGAAGGATTGAGAAAGAGAAGATTGCTCTAATACCACTAATCCAAATTTATGCAGGAATGCAACAGAATACACAAACAACCATAGAAACAAAGATGCAGCGGAAATAACACTTCATTTCATTAATCAAAGAACTGAAACTTGTTTACATATAGAATGGAAATAAACTAGCTAGAGTGCTGGTAGTTTATCTCTGAGAAAAGATGTGGCGGCTACATGCCTCTGAACTCTGTGTTACAATGAGGCTCAAAGGCCATATATTATTGAGAAACAATGGAAACCCTACACATCCATAAACCTAACCCTAGGAGGTGAAACGCCATAATGTGGGCCCCATTGGGTAACTTGGTACATCAATTTCCTGGGGTCATAACTTTGGCATACTACCTCTGTTTAATGTGCATGATACATCATTAGAAACATCTATTCAAGGACTACATCCATAAATAACAAATACCAAGTTTGAAACAAACTCATGATTTCCTAACATTCAATGCTGAAAAAACATCGTTTAGGGCCTCAAAACGGCTCCAGAAGTTTAGGACCCGAAAACTGCCAAAAATAGTAAATTGTGGCACAATTAAGGAAACTGGAAAACTGAAAGAAACAATGGTGGGGTTCCAAGTGGAATAGGTGGGTGGCCACCAATATCCTCCTGGATCATTTGGCAGCAGCTTATTTTAAAGTTCCAAACTTAACTCATCTTAAGTACCCAATTGAAGTAAGTTATAGACCCTCAGTTCCAGATAATATTAAACATTGGAATTTTTTTCATGATGATCAAGAACTTAAATAATTTTTAGAATTAACAGACGATTTTTCTAATTCATTGATTGATCAGGATCAAGATATTGATTGGAATGAAAGGGATTCATGCATAAATAATTAAATTGGAAATCATGAGATAATTGAATTAAAAGGGAATTTTATTCCTAAAGGAATTGTACCTCTTGAAAGATTACTCTCAAAGGTTGATACCTTATTAAATCCTACAGTACAATCTATTGAAGAAAATGTCTTAAGTTATAATATTGGTTCTGAAAATGAGCCTAAAATGATTAAGATATCTAAGACACTATCAAAAAAAGAAATAAATAGGTACATCAAGCTACTAAAAGAATTTGTTGATATATTTGCTAGGTCATATGAAAATCTGAAAACTTACAATACCAACATTATTCAACATAAGACTCCTTAAAGCCAAATACTAATCCTTTCAGGAAAAATCTTAGGAGGCTTAATCCAACATTACTTCGAGTGATTGAAAAAGAAGATAAAAAGCTGTTAGATGCAAAAATCATTATACCTCTCAGATATTCATCTTGGATAACAAATTTGGTACTAGTACGTAAGAAAAATGGAGAAATCAGATTATGTGTAGATTTCTGTAATTTGAACAGATGTTCCCTTAAAGATAATTATCCCTTTCCCAAGATTGATCAAATTTTATAGAGAGTGGTTGGTTCCTAGAGGATATCTATGATTGATTGATTCTATGGTTATAATCAGATTGAGTGCACCCAGAGGATAGGGAAAAGACAACCTTTACAACTCCCCTGGGGGACATTTATGTATGATGAGATGTCTTTTGGGCTCATGAATGCAGGTGTTACATTTCAGAGAGCTATAGATATAGATTTCATTGGTGAAAAAGAAAATTTTGTGGTTATATATTTAGATGACATAACAATATTCTCTAAATTTGATGATGAACATTTGAAGCATTTAAAACAAAATCTTCTTAAATGGAGGAAATATGGATTATCTTTGAATCCTAACTAATCTCATTTTGGCTATGGCAAAAGGTAAGCGCTTAGGTCGTATAGTCTATGTTGAAGGAATCAAAATTGATCCAAAACGGGTTAAGGTCATCCTGACAATCAGTATACCCCGAAATAAGAAAGGATTTTAGTCTTTTCTTGGAAAAACAAATTTCTTAAGGTGGCTTATTCCTAATTTTGCAAACATTATCAAGCCAATCACTAAAATGCTTAAGAAAGACAAAGAATTAAAGTGGTTAGTTGAGGCTAGGGCTTCATTTGAAAATATAAAGCAAGTACTTATAGAAGCACCAATTTTAATAAGTCCTAACTTTACTAAAGAATTTTCAATTTTCTCATTTGCATCTGAAGATACTATAGATTTTGTTTTATTACAAAAGAATTCAGATGGTTTAGAACAACCAATTTCATTCTTTAGAAAAAACCTTGAGAGATTCAGAGTTAAAGTATAGTACGATGGAGAAACAAGGCTATGCATTGGTTAAGGCTCTGAAATTCTTCAGGATTTTTGTTTTACATTCTAATATTTTGGCTTATGTTCCTAACATAGAAGTTAAGGAAATTCTGGTGCAGCCTGACAATGAGGGAAAAAGAGAAATATGGATAGCTAAAATCATGGAGTATGATGTTGATATTAAGCCTACCAAATTGGTAAAGGGACAAGGTTTAGCAAAAAAATTGCAGAATCAAATTGTCAGGTGTTAGATATTCATATGGTGAATGAACAATGAGTACAGGATGCATCAACAGAATATGACAGAGCAGATTTATAACAGGTATCTTGATTCTCAATGGTATGAGAAAAATGTTTATTTTCTATTGCATTTACAATGTCCTCCTGATCTGAATAAGAAAAAAATATAAATAATTAAAACTTAAATCTTTGAAATATGTTTTAATTGATCAAGTTTTATATGTGTATCTCAATATCAAATCTTGCATTGAATGTCAGAAATTTGCATGTAAGAACAAGCTGCAGTCTTTACCCTTAAAATCAATTGCAGTAAATGCTCCATTCCAACAATGTAGTTTAGACTTTATAGGATAAATTCATCATGCTTCCAGTGGCCATCATAAGTGGATTTTGACCGTCACTGATTTCTTTACCAAATGGGTGTAAGCAATTCCCACAAGAAGAGCAACAAATAAAGTCATTATCAGTTTTCTTGAAGATAATATTCTGAGCAAATTTGGTTGTCCAAGGAAGTCAGTCCAACCTTTAAGACCAATATGGTAAATTTTTGTGAAGAAAATAACATAATATTAAAACATTCCACACCTTATTACCCTCAGGGGAATGGATTAGCAGAATCCACTAATAAGAATATTGTGAATAGTATTAAGAAGATGTTTGAAAATAAAAGGACTTGGGATATCAAATTAAAATATGCTATTTGGGAAGATAGAGTAACTGTAAAAAAATCAATTGGAACATCACGTTTTCAACTTGTTTATGGAATTTATGCAATTTTTCCTGTCCAACTAATTTTTCCAATAATCAAGTTTTTTCAAGATGTAGAAGAAGAACCCGATGAAATGAAAAGAAGGATGTTTCAGATAATCAAGTTACAGCAAGAAAGAGAAGCAATAGTGGAAAAAGTTGAAGTTTATAAAAAGAAGGTAAAAGAAAGTTTTGACCAAAAGGTCAAGAAAGACACTTTATCAGTCAGTGTTGCAATTCTTAGATGGGATGCACAAAATGATGAAAAAGGTAAGCATGGAAAATTTGGTAATTTGTGGATGGGACCTTTTCCAATAGTTAAGATTTTGGGATGATAACACTTTTATTTTACAAAATATGAATGGTGATGAGGTTGCAGGCCCAGTAAATGGGTGGTTCTTGAAACATTTCCATACACATTGAACTGAAGTATTCATATTCATTGTATATATCATTACAATTTTTGTATATAAGACTCCAACCCAATAAAGCCGTTTGATTTCAGAGGTATGATTCTAGCAGGTTTTATAAAGGTACATGGTCAAGATGTTCTTAAAGCCTCACAAGGAGATATTTATCCCCAATCGAAGCCAGATGTTATCTCTAGATTTGTATCTTAGTTCTACTTTAGATATTTTTTCCTACAACACCATTTTTCTCTAGCATTACCTTAGTTTATCTTTTGAATCTTGGTTTACTTTAGTCTTACCTTAGTTCTTAGGTTCTTTTAAAAAGTTTATTTTATCATTGTTCTATTTATTAAAACAAATAAAGCTCATTTTCATTAATCTTTCAAGTTCTCAAAGTTATTTATTGAAATAATGCATATCCTAATGTATGAGTAGGTTCATTTTCCAATAAATAAAATCATGTTTGATTCATACATGATGAAGGTTCGAGTGTTTAAATGTTGATTATACTTCATTTAAATTTTGGTACATATAGGCAGGGCATTAAATAGTGGAGGATATGATGGTTATGTCAGATTGTTTCTACTTGTTAATATATTGAGGGAAAAATGACATGTATAGGATGTGTATTTAAAAATTAGTCATTCTTCATAATGAAACTGACAGGAGCCCGAGATGCGTGTCTGTTGCAGCTGCAACTATTCCCCAAAACATTTTATTTTTAGGGTCCCCCCCTTGTTTGTTTTAGCTTCAAACCAGCCTAGGAATGTTTTATTTTTGCCAAGGTTTGCTCTGGGCTCAGAAATTTTCCAAAAAAACTTAGTATTTTTGCATATCCATATCGGATGTCTAGCTGACTAGTCTTCCGACGTTGCGAAGGTACAGTCCACTAGCCTTCCGATGGGTTTTATCGGGAGCTTTCTGAGATCGAAGTCGCCGCATTGGGAGTGAGTTTGTCTATCCTCTCGGAGTTGGTCTGCCAAGGTTCCAACGTCTTAGTACAAAGTATATCTGATGAATCATACGTTCCTTCGTCTTTCCTTTCTGAAAACCGATTAAATGGGAAAGCTTGCTGTCGGGTTGGTTGTCCGGAGCGAACTGGAGTTGTTAGTCTGTTTCTCACCTGATGTTGCAGAGGGTTAGTTGATCCGTCGGAACTCAAGTTGAGTGTATTAAAATTTTGTGTAAAATAATGCGTTTAACAAGTTAATTAATGGAACCGCATTAACGGAAATTAATTGCTCAGAACGTGGATGAAAAACAAGACTGATAAACAGATATAAAGAAGAACACAGAATTAGAGAGTCACAAATAGAAGTTGATAACGGAGTTCACCCCCTCCACTGGGATATGTCTCCGGGTCCCTCTCCAATGGGTACCGATCCAATTAATGGTAAAAATGGTACAAAAATGGTTCTGGAATCAACTTCAGAAACTGTGAACAGAATGCTGTGCAAAGTCTTTAAGACCTCTCTTCTGGAAATTACAATTAGCATTCAAAGACAAAGAATGCTAAAAGATAACAGAGAATGTCGACTTCTACAGCACAGTAGCTGTACATTTCGCAGCAAAATCTCTCTAAGCTTCTCCTAACAGAGAAATGATGCACTGCGTTCTGAAACAATCTGCGTCTCCCTCCTGGTGGCCAACATCCTTTATTTAAGCGTTTAGCGAGAGGATCCGTAACAGGCCACAGCTGTTATCTTCTTTATCAACGTTACAACCATATGCTAAAACTAAACCATGCAATTCTGCCAAGCATTATGTTACCACGATGTTCCATATTCCCGAACCGTTGCAACCAAATCCACGCACGCATGTTGGCTCACAACACGTTGCAATAACCTGCAACCGGGCTATGCCACGTAACATAACCGTTTGATGTCATCATCAACTTCACAGCATATAGGTATCACAACATATAAGGACTTTGCCATATACCATTCGATGTCCAATTTGACGGTGCACAAACTGCATGGCCATACATAAGCTGCACGGCATGCGATAAGCTGCGCGGCCATACATAAGCTGCGCGGCATGCGATAAGCTACGCGGCCATACATAAGCTGCGCAGCATGCGATAAGCTGCGTGACATGCATGAAATGGCTAGCATGTGAGTTAAAACCATAGATTAACTTCTATTGTACCATATTGGATCAGTATAAACTAAAGATGAATAATCCACTGGATCATTCCTCCCCAATGGAGAGCTTTTGGACCGCCAAAATCCTGAATTACTTGGCAAGTAAGTGAGGATATAGCTCCCTCACTTTTCCAATCTCCATCCATCTGGCCTTGCTAGGATGCATGCCTTTAAGCCCCACTCAAAGGTACTCAGCATTCCCCCTTCGTCAAGTTCTTACATTTTTGTCAAGGATAACATCATCCTGCAACTCTTTCATGTATTCAGGTGCCAAATCATCAACTGAAGGAATCTATATGTTAGTTTCCTCATCCATGATCATAGGAGGCTCATACAGTTTAAGATTCTCAACATTGATAACTGAATAAATTTGCATGTATGGAGGTAAATTCAAGCGAAACGCATTAGTACCGATCTTTTTCAAGATCTCAAAAGGACCATACTTGATAGGTTTAAGCTTTTTACCTTCACCTTTCATTCTTTCTTTGGTGATATGTAACCAAAATTTGTCACCAACCTGAAATTGATGATCAACTCGATGATTGTCATGCATGGCTTTGTACTTTACTTTTGTACTTTACTTGGCTCTTCTCCAACTATTCCTGAACTACCTACTGCACTGCTTGGATTCTCTGAATGAACTTTAAAGCTTTATCTGCATCATGATGTCCATCCACTGCATTTTTTCCAAAAGAGAAATCCATAGGTGTTTTTGGCAGATAACCAAAACAAGTTTCAAAAGGAGATTTCTTCGTGGAAGAATGAACTGCATGATTGTAAGCATGATGTATATACTGCAACTGCTCATCCCAAAGTTTAGGATGTTTACTACAATATCCCCTGAGCAGCTGAACCAATGTTCTGTTTACTACCTCTATTTGCCCATCGGTCTGTGGATGAAAAGTTGTGCTTTTCTTAAGTTTAGTATCCATAAGCTCCCATAAGGTCGACTAGAATTCTCCCAAGAACTGGGAATCCCGATCAGATACAATAGACATGGATAGCCCAAAATGTACCCAAATATTCTGAAAGAATAGATAGCTGTTTGTTCAGCAGTGATCTGTTTATTACATGGCATTAAGATACACATTTTGCTGAATCTATCTACAACAGCATATAGGTAATCATGCCCTTTTCTAGACATAGGTAGTCCCCCTACAAAGTCCATAGAAATGCTTTCCCAAGGACGAGAAGAAACTAGAAGAGGAGTGTACAAACCCAATTTCCTATTGCTAGGCTTACTTGTTGCACACATAACACAACCTCATATGTATTTAGCTACAGTTTCTTGCATTTGAGGCCAATAACAATGATTCTGCAATACAGACAATGTTTTACTTACACCAAAATGTCCTGCAATCAATGAACTATGTGCCTCTCGGATCACATGCACTCTCTCTTTCTCTGGAATACAGAGTTTACCAAGATGGTACAAGAGTTGATTATGCACATAATAGTTCTCTTCCTGTTTACCATGTATTAGTGATGCATATAATTTCCTAAAATCCTTATCTTCTGCATACTGTTCAATATAACTTTCATGTGTTAATGAACTGTTTTGAAGAATGATTGAAGCATTCATAGGAGGCCTTGATAACATGTCTGCTACCTTATTATGGATTCCCTTTTTGTACTTAATTACAAGATGAAACTGTTGTAAGAATCCCATCCATCTTAAATTCCTACTTTGATGTACTTTAGTTTGAGATTGTAAATATTGAAGTTGTTGATGATCAGTATGTATAACTGTTTCTTTTCCCATGATATAATGTTTCCACTTCTTCACACTCTGTACTAAAGCATACAACTCTTTGTCATAGGTCAGATAGTTACTTACCGCAGTAGAGAATGTTTCTGAATGGTAACAAACTGGCTTCCTCCCTTGCATCAAAATGGCTCCCATGGAAAACCCGCTGGCATTGGTCTCGATCTCAAATGGCTGTTGCAAATTTGGCAATGTCAAAACTGGTGCTGTGCTAATCTTTTCCTTCAAAGTGTCGAAGGCTCTCTGATGCTTTCCTCCCCACTGGAAAATTTCTTTAACACTTGTCAACGCATGTAATGGCGCAGCAATGGAAGAAAACCCCAAAATGAATTTTCTCCAATACTGAAACGCACACAAAAAACTTCTGATTTTAGTCACGGTGTTAGGCCGTGGCCAGTTTACAATGACAACCACCTTAGCTGGGTCCACTCGCAGGTGGCCTCCACCAATAATATGGCCCAGATATACTAAAGAAGTTTTAGCAAAGTCACATTTAGACATTTTTACATAAAGCTTCTCTTTCCTCAGTACATCTAAAATTTTCTTCACATGTACAACATGCTCTTCCCAAGTCTTGCTAAACACAAGGATATCATCCAAATATATAATTACAAAATCATCAATGAATGAACGAAATACATCATTCATGACCCACATGAAAGTAGCAGGTGCGTTACAGAGCCCAAAAGTCATCACAATCCATTCATACAAACCCTATTTTGTTTTAAACGTTGTTTTCCAAGCATCATTCTCAGCAACACGGATTTGATGATACCCACTACACAGATCTAATTTTGTAAAGTAAGTTGCATATTTCAACTGATCAAGAAATCATCAATGCGAGGAAGAGGATACCTGTTTTTAATGGTGATTTTGTTAAGGGCCCTATAGTCGATACACATCCTCCAAGACCCATCCTTCTTCGAAACCAAGACTATAGGAGAGCCACAAGGATAAGTGCTGGGCCGGATGACCCCCTTCTCAATCAGCTCCTGAACCTGCTTCTTGATTTCCTCATTCTGCATCACAGACATCCGGTACATAGCTATGTTCGTAAGTGGCACATCCTGCTGCAAATGTATCTCATGCTGAATCTCCCTCTTTGGTGGTAACCCTTTCGGATCTTGAAACAAATCATCATACTCAGAAATGATTTCAACTAGTTCAGATTTATGCTTAGGGTCATACCCTTCAAAAGATTTAGAGATATCATCATTTTTCACCTTAACCATCATTAACACAAAATTCTTACTAGCATTTACCAACCTCTTCATTTGTCCTTCAGAGACTATTGCTAGATTGGTTTTCATCTTATGTGCTCGTACAATATATTCTACACCATCTTTAAAAAGATGATACTTATTCTACTCTCTATAAAAGACTGCTTTCCGGTCATACAAATATGGACTCCCAAGTACAATTCCACAAATGTCAAGTGGTACTACATCTAGTTCTACCTCATCTATGAACTTTTCAGTAATGGAAAACTTCAATACACATTTCTTTGTAACTTGCAATCGTGTATCATTGGTAACCCAACCTAGATGATAAGGTTTTTCATGAGGTATAGTGACTAAATGCAATTTCTTAACCACTTCTTCTGATATCAGATTTACTTGTGAACCACTATCAAACAATGTATCAATCTTTGTGTGATTTGCAATGACACGAACATGAAACAGTGCACTTCTATTTTTATCATTTTGCTTAGAAGTAGATGGCAGATTTGTACTTACACTAGAACTTGATTTTGCATCGATGGGAAGTGAGATACCTTTATTCTTACCCTGGATTCCGACAATTGTAACCTTTGTTTCATCACCTGAGTCGGATCCTAAGTCCTGAATAACTGCTGTAGTAGCTTTTGCTTTTCCGTTATCTTTGTTTCCTCCGTACTTCTTTGGCCTTAACTCCGGATGAATTTTCCAACACTTAGAGACATCATGTCCCTTCTGACAATGCAAACATGTGGGCTTTTCGCCCTCTTTCTTAACGGTAGCCATCTTCTTTTTCCCCTGATCTTTTGATTTGATGTCAAATTTAAAGGATTTCTTCACAAAAGTATCATTAGCATGCTTACCCTTGTCTTCTCAATGTGTAGCTTGAACACATACATCATCCAAAGTACTAGGGTTAAACATCAACAAGGTATGTCGCAAATAAGAATGCATACCACCAATGTACTTAAGAAGAGTTTCCTGTGTATCTAATGCAATATTCAATGCAATATCCCTCTTTCTAAATTCATGAGTATATTCTTGAATGCTTTGTCCTTTAGCTTGTCTAAAAGTTTGCCAGCTCATTATTAATTGCTGCATATGACCTAAAGGATAAAATTGCTTCCTTAATACTTCAATGAACTCATTCCAAACTGAAATAATCTTACCATTCTTTCGAAGATCTTGCTGAATCTTGCTCTCCCACCAAGTAAGAGCCATTCCACTCATTCTCAAAGTGGCCAATTGAATTCTGGAAGGGTCATCATTAATGCCCTGCACCCTGCAATATACTTCAAGCTGCTTGATCCAATTGTCTAACTTTTCAGCATCTAAATCTCCATTATAAATTGGCAATTCAAATTTTACATCCAATTTGAAATAAGGCATATTAGGACTTCCATTATTTGAATGAGTAGTATGAGAAGAAGAGAAAGTCTGATTAGTATCAGGAGGATCACCATCACCTCCTACTCCTTTACCCTTTTCTTCCTACTTCACTTCTGCATCTTTGGATGAAGATCCTTCTTCTTTCTTCTTCCTTTCTACTCGCTCATCGAGTAGAATTTCCATCATGGCTTTCATACTCATAAAAGCCTCCAAAAACTCAGTTTCTGAAATAACAGGTTTTTCTCATTCTGTGTGTCCTTCTTCTTCCCCTCATGGATAAGACATGGTTCTTGAGAATGTTCTTCGAGAGCCAATCTCAGGATCTCCTTCAACTAATTCTCCTTCACCACACTTTAACCTGAACCTAGTAAGCATTCACAAACTTGCACAAGTAGTCAACCAGCTTTGATACCATAATATGATCTGTCGGACCTCAACTTGAGTGCATTAAAAGTTTGTGTAAAAGAATGTGTTTAACAGGTTAATTAATGGAACCGCATTAACGGAAATTAATTGCTCAGAACGTGGATGAAAAACAAGACTGATAAACAAATATAAAGAAGAACACAGAATCAAAGAGTCACAAATAGAAGTTGATAATGGAGTTCACCCCCTCCACTATGCTACGTCTCTGGGTCCCTCTCCAATGGGTACCGATCCAATTAATGGTAAAAATGGTACAAAAATGGTTTTGGAATCAACTTCAGAAATTGCGAACAGAATGCTGTGCAAAGTCTTTAAGACCTCTCTTCTAGAAATTACAATTAGCATTCAAAGACAAAGAACGCTAAAAGATAACAAAGAATGTCGACTTCTACAGCACAGTAGCTGGACATTTCACAGCAAAATCTCTCTAAGCTTCTCCTAACAGAGAAACGATGCACTGCGTTCTAAAACAATCTGTGTCTCCCTCCCGGTGGCCAGCATCCTCTATTTAAGCATTTAGCGAGAGGATCCGTAACGGGCCACAGCTGTTATCTTCTTTATCAACGTGACAATGATATGGTAAAACTGAACCATGCAATTCTGCCAAGCATTATGTTACCACGATGTTCCATATTCCCAAACCGTTGCAACCAACTCCACACACGCATGTTGGCTCACAACACGTTGCAATAACCTGCATCCGGGCTATGCCACGTAACGTAACCGTTTGATGTCACCATCAACTTCACAGCATATAGGTATCACGGCATATAAGGACTTCACCATATACCATTCGATGTCCAATTTGACGGCGCACAAACTGCGCGGCCATACATAAGCTGCGTGGCATGCGATAAGTTGCGCTGCCATCCATAAGCTGCGCGGCATGCGATAAGCTGCGCGGCCATACATAAGCTGTGCGACATGCATGAAATGGATAGCATGTGAGTTAAAACCATAGATTAACTTCTATTGTACCATATTGGATCAGTTTAAACTAAAGATGAATAATCCATCGGATCATTAGTCTTGAGCTGATCCGAAAGATCCTTGTTTTCTCTGTCGATTCTGAAGAGACTGGTGCCTCTGATTTCTAATATTTTTTTTCTATGCGATGCCGGGTTCGTAGTTCCTTTCTCATCTGATATTGCGGACATTCTCAGGACTATGTGTCCGATGCGTGGTTAAAAATATTTTTTTCCACTGCTAGTTCTCCGCCCGGTCAAGGTCTATATAATGTCGTTTTGGGTTATTACTTGTCATTTTCATTGTAGAAGCCATTTGGCTTGTTAATCATGTAGCTGTCAAGCTTCCATTCGTCCTCCTCTGCGCCTACAAAAGGTGCTCCCATCTAGGTTTCCTGTATCGTTGTTGCCAGGTAGGATCTATTCATGGTTTTTGTTTTCTTGGTTTTTGTTAATGTTTAACCGCCAGGTGGATAGGGTTAGGTTTGCATGGTGGGGTTAGGTTTCTTTTGCATTGTGTGGTTTTCTTGTGGTGATTTTTATCCTTTTACTGAGGGCCTAGCCCGTTTGTTGTGAACGTTTCATTTTGGTTGGTGAATTTTTAGTCTGTCCGCCATGAGTGGACCTGTGGCAGTTTTACGAGGGTTTAGGGCACGATGCAGACAGGCGTTTCGCTGTCTACACCACCATGTTCTTGGTTGTTACATTTTTATCCCAGGGTTAGAAATTCGTGCCTCCTATAGCAGTAGTTTCCCGTGGGATTCAGGAGGGTTGGGTAGCTAATTAGGGTTTTAGAGTGTTGTTGAAGCAAACAACAGGGTGATTTTTTCCTCAGTTGAGGTGCACATATAGGTTTTATGAAGTTGGAAGAGTTTAGGGTTTGAGCGAGCAGATTTTTGGGTAGGTTTGGGGAGCATAAATATTTTGAAAGTTGTTTAAAATATCTCATTCAGAAGGCTGTGGTATTGACTTTGAATTCTAGTATGCATATTGAAGAAATGGTAATAATTGTATGTTTTCTTGTTTATCACTATACCAGTTGCTAGAGATAGTTAGACTGAAACCATGTTGCATGACTGTTATAGGTTGATTTCCAATACAACAATATGCCAAGGAAACAGAAGAAGAAATCCCAAGTGGCTGAAGAAGAACCTAAAGTAGAAGTGATAACCAAGGTAGAAGTCATTTATAAAGACACTAAAGCTACTACTGGGGTTGAACCAGAATACAAGTGGGGAGAAGTGTATAGAATGATTTCAAGCCAAAGTGTCCCTGATGCTGGTTTTGAAGACATGCACATATATACTAATATTGAGAGGTCAGCCCTGATGAAAGTGGCTACCAGGCCTAGGTTTTTTCCATGTTCGGAAGTGATAGGTTGGATTCTTCCTAGGGCAAATGTAACAAGGATGATCCTAGCAAATACTGAGAAGCAAGGTTATGCCGCATACAGCGCTACTTATGTGTCCATGGCATATCATCTACCATCACCATAGACTTATCTAGCTGAAGGTTGGTTAAAGGATTTAGGTCTAGACTTGGTAGAGATAGTGAATAAAATGATGATCCCGAGCAAAAATTTCAGGAGAAGGCCTTCTGGAGAGTATGAGACATCAACTCTTCATACTCCCTATAGGTTCATTGCTTTAATGCTGAACCAAATCTTTGGAAGAGCTAATGGGAAAATTTTTAAGCTGGGTTGGATACCTGTTATTTATTATGTTGCTACACAAGGGACTATTTTTAACTGGGCAAGCATGGTATCCAACAGCTTGTCAGCATGCATAAGCGCAACATTGGGAGGAGTATCCCAAAAGAAGTCTGAATTTTACATGAGCTCTATTTTGATTGATTGCATTTTGTGCACTCAGCATTTCCCTGCATTAAAGTGCCATTGGGATAAGGATTGAGCTCCAGTATATGCTTCTTACAAGTTATTTTGGGCTCACAAATACTACAACTATTATAAGGAGATATGTGAGCATTTCATCATGCCTTTATACACTTTGATTTTCTTGGTAGAATGCAATTGCATGTTAGAAGAAGCCTTCAAGGTGATGCAAGAATACAAAAATTATTATTTAACATAGGATGGCTTATATGTAAGAATGTATGGCAGTTTAAGGGCCCCTTCTCTGCTACCGAGATATGCTACTAATTATGTACTCCATAAAGAAGTTGTTAGACAGTTATATATTGATGGAGTAGGGAATTTCCTTTTTGAACAGAAAAAGGTGGTATATCCTACAATGCCCTTTTTTGTTGGAAGTTACAAATTTTCAAGGGTGAAGAATGCAGAAGAATTTATCAAAGAATTGGAATACTTTCACTTTGGTGAAATGAACTTCCATAGAAATGATTCCAAGGACAAAGTAGCTAATTACTGCAAACAAGTTGGAGTTCATTTTGAGTACACCGATTTTTGGGACAAAGATGAGGATAATTTCCGCAATGCTAAGAACATGACAGCCCTAAGAAAAAGGTTCAAGCAAAAGATAGCAACTGTGGGTGGTAAAGGAAAAGCTGCGGAGAAATTGAAAAGGAAAGAAGAAGAAGAAGCCAAGAAGAGAGAGGAGGAGGCTAACAGACTTCTACAGGAAGCATAGAACTGGTTGAGAATAGAAGAAGAGGAAATGAAGCGAGTAGCTGAAGAAGCAGCCAAGAAGGCTAGAGAAGAAAAGAAAATACAAGAAAAAGATGGAATCCGAAAAAATAAGGCAGACAATGAAGGGCTCAGATTAGAAGATGTCCAAAAAGAGAAACAACAAACATAAAAGACACCTGAAAGGTCAAGAACAGAGACACTAGAAGGACAGGACCCTATAGACCAAGAATAGGTTCAGTTTGATAGTAACCCATTAGAGCCTATTGTTCCTTCTTGCAGTACAGTAGGAGAAGGTTCAGTGTCAACTTCTGGAATTGATTTAATCCCTTTCATGCCTACGGAAGGAGAGTAGGTACCAAATTTTAACACTATATTTTACGACAAAGAGAAAAAGAGAATTGATAAAAGAACTGAAAAGAAGGTGGACACTGGGGGTAAACCAAGAAGGATGGTAACTGACAAAACAGTAGTTCACAGTACACATAAGGATCCATGATTAATAGCGAGGGTTGGGGTATCTCTAACACTATCCACTGAAGACAATGTGGATAGGATCATGACTAACGTTGAGCAGTCTCAAAAAAAGGTGGCCCAACTGAAAGAAAATTTGAAGAAGGAAAGGGGTGAAAGCCAAAATCTGAAGAGGAAGTATGAGGACATGATTGGTGAGGTCAAAGTTTCAAAGGGAGAATGTCAAACCTTACAAGAAGATAAAAATGCTCTGGTAGTATCTGCATAAAATATGGAGAGGAATTCTCAAGCTACTTGGGAAAACTACAGCTGAAATATCAGAGTTTGGAGGCTGAGAAAAATAATCTTCAGTTATTAGTTGAAGAACTAAATAAAGAAAAGAGCATATTAGAAAGTAAAGTGACAGAGCTAGAAGAGCAGAAGACCACCGCAGAAGGGAAGGCTAAGCTATATGAGACTCAAATAGCAGCCTTAGAGGAACAAAAGAGTTCACTTGCAGCTTCACTGAAGTCAGCTATGGAGCAGAAGGTTGATATTGAACCTTTAAAGAAGCATGCTCTTATGCTTAGAAAGAAGATTCATCAAATACAACTGCAGATAGCAGAAGAAAGATTTAAAGTCCAACAAATAGACATCAGATTAGAAGAAATTGTAAATACAACCTCATATTTTTTGGATAGAACCCAGGATATTTTGGAGACTCTACGGGGAAGGATGGCTTAGGTAGAAGAAAACAAAGAATCTCCCGTAGATATATTTGTCAAAGATCAGAAGACAATAAATCAATAATACGAGCTGATTAACATTGCCAGTAACGCAGCAGAAGAATTAAAGAAGACAATGAAGAAAACATAGAGTGTCTGTGCTAAATTTTGTAGGAGAGTGCTCCTAACCTATAATCGGTGCCAGACCTCCGCTACAAAGATATTGGAAGCACTACTAGAACATGAAATGTTTTCGAAACATTTATACGACAGATGCAGCGAAGATGAACAAGCCATCCAGCAAGTCAAGGGGTTGGATGAAAAGATACTAAAAACGAAAGTTGCACATGCAGCTATGAGTATTCACTTGCTAGAAGACCAGCTGCGCTTGATTCCTGCTAGGATAGCGGGTATAAAAACCCAGGCTGCTTAGCACGAAATAACTATCAGATTTCTCGAACCTTCTGGTTTTGAGAATATAGCAGCCGAGGAAAATGTATGGAGAAATTTCATGAACGAACAAGTTGGGCCCTCCTAGTTGAATGTTTTGGAATGTTGATAAATAATGTAATATATTATATTTATCTTTTTGTTCACAAGCTAAAGGACAAAGTTTTGTAAAGGAAAGGTTGGGGAAGCTCAAAAGGAAACGAGGGGCAACCAAAAATATTTTTTCTTTTTGTATAAATATAGGCAAGTTTTAGGTAGAAAGGACCTTTTTTCAGACCATCTTGGTGCAAGATTATTGTAAGAAGAACTAATTCATCTTATAATAAAGAGTTATATTTTTCAGCTAGAGAAAGCACTGTGGAGTTTCAAATGTTTGCCATGGGCTAGTTGGACTTGAACTGTTTTTGTTTCAGCTTATTTCCATGAACTGTGAGATCATTCTAACTTATGAATTCTTTCATGTTGTGAATGTGCTCTTGTTTATTCCTGTGAAATTTCCACAATCGTAGTTGAGTAATGAATGCTTTAATTACCAATGAGCTATCTCTTTGTTCATCTATCTATTGATATTCATGTGTTTAGAAATGTTAACAACTATCTGTAATTTTCTTAATACATGTTATACAATACATTACTCACCATTAATTACAGTATTGCTCCCTAGGGATAGGATAGTTAGTCTTAGTTAGTTTTCGTTGTTTGTGATTTAGAAGCGAGAGATGTAAGACGAAAGGTAATAACCTACGCATCACATTGTGACCCTCCTCGTTATCTCTATTGCCTACATCTAGTTAGGCACTTGCACATCATACATAAAGATAAAAAACTAAAAAATACACCTAAATGGTGGACTGGGCCACAACCAATAAAACATTTTAATCGTTACTTAACCTACGGTAGTCGGACCGTAAACCGGACGGATTCCCCATACCAAACAATAATGAGCTAATTGGGAACGTTTGTTGGGGAGAATCCCTACTGTTGTTACCTATGATTTTCTAGGCCTCAACCGTTTTGGCACTAGAAGGAGGGCTACCAGTGCATGGCTAGCCAAGGAAGCCCGCTTTCTCGAAATTGCTCCACCGGTGATAGTTCTGAAACTAGTTTACCTCACAAACCCACTCCTAAAGAAAAGGGAAAGGGGTATCTTTATCCCATTGATAACGAAGTGGTTGATGATTTAAGGAGGATTACCAGGGCATATGTGAAAAATATTGGAGGATTACGTATTATCTCTGTCCTACCTAGAAGAGAGTATGAAAAGAAGGACCGTCCTCAATTGGAAGACTCAGTGTTGGTAGAAGATCTTGAAGGATTGGTAGAAACAACCTTACAAGAATTTGACCAACCTTTGGATCAATTGGGACCAGATTCCTCTCACTATTCACCTTTTCAGACCCCTATTCAGTCCCCACCTCATACTCCACTCAGAATCATGGCCAATGTAAATGCCAATTAGCCACCTCCACAGTCTGCTTGGAGAGCTAGATCTCCTTTAAATATGACACCTCCATTGCATGATTTGCCTCATAGTTTTGACAAAATGATACCCAAATTTGAACCAAGTGAAGGAATTCTCATGGATGATCATTTGCAGAGTTTTTATTTGGATTTAGAGGGGCTACGAGCAGCAGAACATGAAGACGTAGTCTACATATTGTTTCCTCATACCTTGAAAGGAAAATCAGCTTCATGCTACTTTGCCTTACCTGCAAATTCGATAACAAATTGGAATATCTTTGAGAGACTGTTCAAAAGCAAATACGGAATCCAAAAAACCCTTGCAGGTTTAATGAAAGGGTTAATTGCTCTAAAGAAGGAGAAGAAAGAGAAAGTAAATAACTTCACTAAAAAATTTGTTGCTTACCTAAACAACTTCAGTGCAACTGACAAACCATCTGAGCATGCCCTATTTGAGTACTATACCTCAGCTCTCGATCCATATCTAGCCATGTTTTCCAAGAGATCGATTAGACACACTCTAGTAGAAAGTTATGAGGAAGCTGGAAAGGTAGAGGCAGAATTGGAGAGTATAGAGCACTATCCTACGCAGTCATATGAAAGAACTTATGGAAACAAAAATCCATTATTATTAACTAAACCTAAGGATGAACGATCACAGGAGTTAGATGGAATGGTAAAGATGATGCAGAATTTATCAAACCGGGTGATTGATTTAGAAAAAGAAAAGAAGGCTCATAAACAATATAAGCCTTATTATAAAAAAAGAGAAGACAACAATCAACCTAAACCTCCTCCACATAGTCCTTTAGCAATGAATTTGACCGATGTAGGAATGGATAATTTTTGCACTTTCCATCAACAACCTCATTCTAAGAAGAATTGTCCACAGTGGATTAATTCTATGACATTACTAACGAACCAATTATTGGATTCCAAGATGACAGAAACTGAGGAGGAGAAGGGGAAAGATCATGACCTACATAAACACAAGAGGAAGATACCTTGGTTTTATGGGACTTTGTTTCTATGCTTAACATGGAAGATAAAGACCTCCCTAACAAAGAAGAAACACCAGAGACTAATGTAATAACAAGAAGTCAGAACCCATTAAAAGAAGATAACTCAATACTTCCAAAGATTAAGAAACTTCAAGAAAACATGAAGAAGATAAAGAACAACACTTCAACTGTTAACATACCCGAGTTTGTCAATTCAAGTCAGGATCCTAAGAAAGTCAATACAGCTGTAAAGCCTACTGAAAGTAAAACTGAAAATGTCAAGAAGAATCTCATGGAACATGAGATGGGATATGATGTTGTGGAAGACATTAAAAAGGATAAAGAAAATATATCATTGTTTGAAATGTGTAATTTACCTCAGTAAAAGGAGAAGCTTTTAAAAGCACTTGAGACATCCGAGAAGGAGCCTCCCCTTGACAACCAACCTGAGGAAGAGATTGGTGAGGCGAGTTTAGGAGGAAAATCTAACTATAAAACTCCAGCATTTCTTTTAACCTTTGATATTTTCAACTATAATGTGCATAAGTGTTTAGTGGACTCAGGAGCATCAGTTAATGTTATGCCACTTTCAGTCTTCAAGCAAATAAATGGTCAACCTAAACCTACTACAGGCCAAGTTCTTCAATTAGACAGAACAACAATAAAAGTAATAGGAGAAATGGACGATGTTCTAATTTGTTTATCTGCAGATGAGAGGGTATGTCAGTACATAGACATTGTCATAGCAGACATCCCGGATGCTTATGGTTTGGTTTTGAGCCAGGATTGGTCAACAAGGTTAGAAGGATATTTTGCATCGGATTGGTCACATTTTTGGTTTCCTTTTAAAGGATATGAAAATTAGATAAAAGTGTTAAGAGAGCCTCAAATCAAATATAGTGTGACTCAGTTAGAAGGGAAAAATGAACCAGTAAACTCTGTGTTGGGAAAAAATTTCATTGAACTGGAACCAGGAAATTACCAAGTTGAAGAAGCCAGCAGTATACCTGATATCCAACCTGATCTCCTTCAATTTTCACGGGCTGGTGAGTTTGATTATAACATAGTAGATTTAGTTTCAGATGTAGTTAGAGATTCAAATTTAGTAGGAGTAGAAATTTTTTGGATTCTTTATTTCAATGGTTCTAAAACATTGGAAGGTGTTGAGGCTTGGAAAATTGCAAGTAACAACAGTAGGGATTCTCCCCAATAAATGTTCCCAACTAGCTTGTTATTGTTTGGTATGGGGAATTCATCCGGTTTACGGTCCGGCTACCATAGGTCAAGCAACGATTAAAATGTTTTACCAGTTATAGCCCAACCCACCATTTAGGTGTATTTTTTAGTTTTTTATCTTTATGTATGATGTGCAGGTGCCTAACTAAATGTAGGCAATAGAGATAACGAGGAGGGTCACAACATGATGCGCAGGTTCTTACCTCTCGTCTTACCTCTCTCGCTTCTAAATCACAAATAAAGCAAAACTAACTAAGACTAATTAATCTATCTCTAGGGAGCAATACTGTAATTAATGGTGAGTAATATATTGTATAACATGTATTAAGAAAATCACAGATAGATGTTAACATTTTCGAACACATGAATATCAATAGACAGATGAACAAAGAGATAGCTCATTGTTAATTAAAACATTCATTACTCAAGTATGATTGTGGAAATTTCACATAAATAAACAAGAGCACATTCACAACATGAAAGAATTCATAAGTTAGAATGATCTCACAGTTCATGGAAACAAGCTGAAATAGAAACAGTTCACATCCAACCAGCCCATGGCAAACATTTGAAACTCCATGGTACTTTCTCCAGCCAAAAATTACAACTCTTTATTATAAGATGAATTAGTTCTCCTTACAATAATATTGCACCAAGATGGTCTGAAAAAAGGTCCTTTACTACCTAAAACTTGCCTATATTTATACAAAAGGCAAAAATTCTTGGGCTGCCCCTTGCTGCCTTTTGGGATTCCAACCTTTCTTTTACAAAAAATTGTCTTGTAGCTTGTGCACAAAAATAAATATAATATATTACATTATTTATCAATATTTCAAAATATCCCACTAGGAGGGCCCAGCTTGTTCGTTCATGAACTTTCTGCTTATATTTTCCTCAGCTACTATATTCTCAAAACCAGAAGGTTTGAGAAATATGATAGTGATTTTGTGTTGAGCAGCCAGGGTTTTTATACCCGCTATCCTGGCACGAATCAAATGCAGTTGGTCTTCTAGCAAGTGGATGCTCACAGCTGCATGTGCTACTTCAGTCTTTAGTATCTTTTCATCCAACTCCTTGACTTGCTGGATGGCTTGTTCATATTCGTTGCGTTTGTCCTATAAATGTTTCAAAATAATTTCATGTTCTGGTAGTGCTTCCAATCTCTTTCCAGCAGAGGTCTGACATCGATTATAGGTCAGGAGCACTCTCCTACAAAAATCAACACATGCACCCTGTGTTCTCTTCACTGCCTTCTTTAATTCTTCTGCTGCTTTACTGGCAAAATCAATCATCTCGTACTCTTGCTTCATTGTCTCCTGATATTTGACAAATACATCTGCGGGAGATTCTTTGTTTGCTTCTACCCAAGCCATCCTTCCCCGCAGAGTCTCCAAAATATCCTGGGTTCTATCCAAAAAATATGAGGTTGTACTTACAATCTCTTCTAATATGATGTCTATTTGCTGGACTTTAAGTGTTTCTTCCGCTATCTACAGTTGTATTTGATGAATCTTCCTTTTAAGCATAAGATCATGCTTCTTTAAAGGTTCAATATCAACCTTCTGCTTCGTAGCTAGTTTCAATGAAGCTGCAAGTGAACTCTTCTCTTCCTCCAAGGATGCTATTTGAGTCTCATATAACTTGGCCTTCCCTTCTGTGGTAATCTTCTTCTCTTCTAGCTCTGTCACTTTACTTTCTAATCTACTCTTTTCTTTTTTTAGTTCTCCAACTGATAACTGAAGATGATTTTTCTTACCCTCCAAATTCTAATACTTCAGCTGTAGTTTTCCCAACTCTGCTGAGATAGCCTGAGAATTCCTCTCCATATTTTTTGCAGACACTACCAGAGCATATTTATCTGCCTACAAGGTTTGACATTCTACCTTTGCAACTTTGACCTCACCGATCATGTTCTCATATTTTCTCTTTAGATTTTGGCTTTCACCCCTTTCCTTCTTCAAAGTTTCTTTCAGCTGGACCACCCTTTTCGTGATTGAATTTGCGGGTAAGGAAAAATACCATGAAGTTGCTTTTCCTTTCAGGGTATGAGGAAACAATCTACAGACTACATCTTCATGTTCTGCAGCTCGTAGCCCTTCTAAATCCAAATAGAAACTCTGCAAATGATCATCTATGAGAATTCCTTCACTTGGTTCAAACTTGGGCAACATTTTGTCAAAAATCTGAGGCAAATCATGCAATGGAGGTGTCAGGTTTAAAGGAGATCTATCTCTCCAAGCAGGTTATGGAGGTGGCTGATTTGCATTCACATTGGCCATGATTTTGAGTGGAGTATGCGGTGGGGATTGAACAGGAGTTTGAAAAGGTGAACAGTGAGGGGAATCTAGTCCCAATTGATCCAAAGGTTGGTCAACTTCTTGTAAGGATGCTTCTACCAATTCTTCAAGATCTTCTACCAACACTAAGTCTTCCAATTGAGGACAATCCTTCTTCTGATACTCTCTTCTAGGTAGGACAAAGACAATAGGGAATCCTCCAATATTTTTCGCATATGCCCTAGTAATCCTCCTTAAATCATCAACCACTTCGTTATCAATGGGATACATATACCCCTTTCCATTTTCTTTAGGAGTGGGTTTTTGAAGCAAATTGTTTTCAGAACTGTCACCGGTGGAGTAATTTTGAGAAAGCGGGCTTCCTTGGCCAGCCATGCACTGGTGGCCCTCCTTCTAGTGCCAAAAATGTTGAGGCCTGGAAAATCGTAGGTAACAACAATAGGTATTCTCCCCAATAAACATTCCCAACTAGCTCGTTATTGTTTGGTATGGGGAATCCATATGGTTTACGGTCCGACTACCGTAGGTCAAGTAACGGTTAAAATGTTTTACCGATTACGGCCCGGTCCATCGTTTAGGTGTATTTTTATTTTTTTATCTTTATGTATGATGTGCAGGTTCCTAACTGAATGCAGGTGATAGAGATAACCAGGAGGGTCACAATGTGATGTGCGGGTTCTTACCTCTCTCACTTCTAAATCACAAATAAAGCAAAACTAACAAAAACTAATTAATCTATCTCTAGGGAGCAATATTGTAATTAATGGTGAGTAATATATTGTATAACATGTATTAAGAAAATTATAGATAGTTGTTAACATTTTCGAACACATGAATATCAATAGACAGATGAACAAAGCGATAGCTCATTGTTAATTAAAACATTCATTACTCAAGTATGATTGTGGAAATTTCACAGAAATAAACAAGAGCACATTCACAACATGAAAGAATTCATAAGTTAGAACGATCTCATAGTTCATGGTAACAAGCTGAAACAGAAACAACTCACATCCAACCAGCCCATGGAAAACATTTGAAACTCCACAGTGCTTTCTCCAGTTGAAAAGTATAACTCTTTATTATAAGATGAATTAGTTCTCCTTACAATAATCTTGCACCAATATGGTCTAAAAAAAGGTTCTTTGCTACCTAAAACTTGCCTATATTTATACAAAAAGAAAAAACTCTTGGGCTGCCCCTTGCTACCTTTTGGGCTTCCAACCTTTCTTTTACAAAAAATTGTCTTATAGCTTGTGCACAAAAATAAATATAATATATTACATTATTTATCAATATTTCAAAATATCCCACTAGGAGAGCCCAGCTTGTTCGTTCATGAACTTTCTCCATATATTTTCCTCGGTTACTATATTCTCAAAACCAGAAGGTTCGAGAAATATGATAGTGATTTCGTGCTGAGCAGCCGGTGGTTTTATACCCGCTATCTTGGTAGGAATCAAATGCAATTGGTATTCTAGCAAGTGGATGCTCATAGCTGCATGTGCTACTTCAGTCTTTAGTATCTTTTCATCCAACTCCTTGACTCGCTGGATGGCTTGTTCATCTTCGCTGCGTTTGTCCTGTAAATGTTTCAAAAACATTTCATATTCTGGTAGTGCTTCCAATCTCTTCGCAGCAGAGGTCTGACACCGATTATAGGTCAAGAGTACTTTCCTACAAAATTCAGCACAGGCACACTATGTTCTCTTCACTGCCTTCTTTAATTCTTCTACTGCTTTACTGGCAAACTCAATCATCTCGTACTCTTGCTTCATTGTCTCCTGATCTTTGACAAATATATCTGTGGGAGATTCTTTGTTTGCTTCTACCCAAGCCATCCTTCTCCGCAGAGTCTCCAAAATATCATGGGTTCTATCCAAAAAATATGAGGTTGTACCTACAATCTCTTCTAATCTAATGTCTATTTGCTAGAATTTAAGTCTTTCTTCCGCTATCTGCAGTTGTATTTGATGAATCTTACTTCTAAGCATAAGAGCATGCTTCTTTAAAGGTTCAATATCAACCTTATGCTCCGTAGCTGATTTCAATGAAGCTGCAAGTGAACTCTTCTCTTCCTCCAAGGATGCTATTTGAGTCTCATATAACTTGGCCTTCCCTTCTGTGGTGATCTACTGCTCTTCTAGCTCTGTCACTTTACTTTCTAATCTGCTCTTTTCTTTATTTAGTTCTCCAACTGATAACTGAAGATGATTTTTCTTAGCCTCCAAATTCTGATATTTCAGCTGTAGTTTTCCGACCTCTGCTGAGATAGCCTGAGAATTCCTCTCCATATTTTTTGCAGACACTACCAGAGCATATTTATCTGCCTACAAGGTTTGACATTCTGCCTTTGCAACTTTGACCTCACCGATCATGTTCTCATATTTTCTCTTCAGATTTTGGCTTTCACGCCTTTCCTTCTTCAAAGTTTCTTTCAGCCGGGCCACCCTTTTTGTGATCGAATTTGTGGGTAAGGCAAAATACCATGAAGCTGATTTTCCTTTCAGGGTATGAGGAAACAATCTACAGACTACATATTCATGTTCTGCTACTCGTAGCCCTTCTAAATCCAAATAGAAACTCTGCAAATGATCATCTACGAGAATTCCTTCACTTGGTTCAAACTTGGGTAACATTTTGTCAAAAATCTAAGGCAAATCATGCAATGGATGTGTCAGGTTTAAAGGAGATCTATATCTCCAAGCAGGTTGTGGAGGTGGTTGATTTGCATTCACATTGGCCATGATTCTGAGTGGAGTATGCGGTGGGGATTGAACAGGAGTTTGAAAAGGTGAACAGTGAGGGGAATCTGGTCCCAATTGATCCAAAGGTTGGTCAAATTCTTGTAAGGCTTCTTCCACCAATTCTTCAAGATCTTCTACCAACACTGAGTCTTCCAATTGAGGATGGTCCTTCTTCTGATACTCTCTTCTAGGTAGGACAAAGACAATAGGTAATCCTCCATTTTTTTTCGCATATGCCCTAGCAATCCTCCTTAAATCATCAACCACTTCGTTATCAATGGGATACATATACCCCTTTCCCTTTTCTTCAGGAGTGGGTTTCTGAAGCAAATTGTTTTCAGAATTATCACCGGTGGAGTAATTTCGAGAAAGCAGGCTTCCTCGGCCAGCCATGCACTGGTGGCCCTCCTTCTAGCGCCAAAAATGTTGAGGCCTGGAAAATCGCAGGTAACAATAGTAGGTATTCTCCCCAATAAATGTTCCCATTTGGCTCGTTATTGTTTGGTATGGGGAATCCGTCTGGTTTACGGTCCGGCTACCGTAGGTCAAGTAGCGGTTAAAATGTTTTACCGGTTACGGCCCGGTCCATCGTTTAGGTGTATTTTTAGTTTTTTAATCTTTATGTATGATGTGTAGGTGCCTAACTAAATGCAGGTGATAGAGATAATGAGGAGGTTCACAACGTGATGCATAGGTTCTTACCTCTCGTCTTACCTCTCTCGCTTCTAAATCACAAATAAAGCAAAACGAACAAAGACTAATTAATCTATCTCTAGGGAGCAATATTGTAATTAATGGTGAGTAATATATTGTATAACATGTATTAAGAAAATTACAGATAACTGTTAACATTTCCAAACACATGAATATCAATAGACAGATGAACAAAGAGATAGCTCATTGTTAATTAAAACATTCATTACTCAACTATAATTGTGGAAATTTCACAGAAATAAACAAGAGCACATTCACAACATGAAAGAATTCATAAGTTAGAATGATCTCACAGTTCATGGAAACAAGCTGAAACAAAAACAACTCACATCCAACCAGCCCATGGCAAACATTTGAAACTCCACAGTGCTTTCTCCAGCCGAAAAGTATAACTCTTTTTTATAAGATGAATTAGTTCTCCTTACAATAATATTGCACCAAGATGGTCTGAAAAAAGGTTCTTTACTACCTAAAACTTGCCTATATTTATACAAAAAGAAAAAACTCTTGGGCTGCCCCTTGCTGCCTTTTGGGCTTCCAACCTTTCTTTTACAAAAATTTGTCTTGTAGCTTGTGCACAAAAATAAATATAATATATTACATTATTTGTCAATATTTCAAAATATTCCACTAGGAGGGCCCAACTTGTTCGTTCATGAACTTTCTCCATATATTTTCCTCGGTTACTATATTCTGAAAACTAGAAGGTTCGAGAAATATGATAGTGATTTCGTGCTAAGCAGCCGGGGGTTTTATACCTGCTATCCTGGCAGGAATGAAATGCAATTGGTATTCTAGCAAGTGGATGCTCATAGCTGCATGTGCTACTTCAGTATTTAGTATCTTTTCATCCAAATCCTTGACTCGCTGGATGGCTTGTTCATCTTTGCTGCGTTTGTCCTGTAAATGTTTCAAAATAATTTCATGTTCTGGTAGTGCTTCCAATCTCTTCACAGCGGAGGTCTGACACCGATTATAGGTTAGGAGGACTCTCCTACAAAATTCAACACAGGCACATTGTGTTCTCTTCACTACCTTCTTTAATTCTTCTACTGCTTTACTAGCAAACTCAATCATCTCGTACTCTTGCTTCATTGTCTCCTGATCTTTGACAAATATATCTGTGGGAGATTCTTTGTTTGCTTCTTCCCAAGCCATCCTTCTCTGCAGAGTCTCCAAAATATCCTGGGTTCTATCCAAAAAATATGAGGTTGTACTTACAATCTCTTCTAATCTGATGTATATTTGCTATAATTTAAGTCTTTCTTCCGCTATCTGCAATTGTATTTGATGAATCTTCCTTCTAAGCATAAGATCATGCTTCTTTAAAGGTTCAAATCAACCTTCTGCTCCGTAGCTGATTTCAATGAAGCTGCAAGTGAACTCTTCTCTTCCTCCAAGGATGCTATTTGAGTCTCATATAACTTGGCCTTCACTTCTATGGTGATCTTTTGCTCTTCTAGCTCTGTCACTTTACTTTCTAATCTGCTCTTTTCTTTATTTATTTCTCCAATTGATAACTGAAGATGATTTTTCTCAGCCTCCAAATTCTGATATTTCAGCTGTAGTTTTCCCAACTCTGCTGAGATAGCCTGAGAATTCCTCTCCATATTTTTTGCAGATACTACCAAAGCATCTTTATCTTTATCTACCTGCAAGATTTGACATTCTGCCTTTGAAACTTTGACCTCACCGATCATGTCCTCATATTTTCTCTTCAGATTTTGGCTTTCACCCCTTTCCTTCTTCAAAGTTTCTTTCAGCTAGGCCACCCTTTTCTGAGACTACTCGAGGTCAAACATGATCCTATCCACATTGTCTTCAGTGGCTAGGGTTAGAGCCACCCCAACCCTTGCTAGTAATCATAGATCCTTATGTGTATCATGAACTACTCTTTTGTCAGTTACCATCATTCTTGGTTTACCCCCCGTATCCACCTTCTTTTCAGTTCTCTTGACAATTCTCTTTTTCTCTTTATCATAAAATATAGTATTGAAATTTGGTACCTCCTCCCCTTTCATAGGCATGAAAGGAATTAAATCTAGTCCAAAAAATGACCCTGAACCTCCTGCTACTGTACTGCTGGAAGGAACAACAGACTCTAATGGCTTACTATCAGTCTGATCCTATTCTTGGTCTGTAGGGTCTTTTCCTTCTAGTATCTCTATTCTTGAGCTTTCAGGTCCCTTTTCGATTTGTTGTTTCTCCTTTTGGACACCTTCTAATCTGAACCCTTCACTGTCTACCTGTTTTTTTTCTGGATTTCATCTTCTTCTTCTTTTTTTCCTTTCTTCTTCAGCCTTCTTGGCTGCTTCCGCAGCTACTCGCTTATTTTCTTCCTCTTCTGTCCTCAGCCAATTCTCTACTTCATGTACAAGCCTATCAGCCTCCGCCTCTCTCTTCTTTGCTTCTTCTTCCTCTTGCCTTTTCTGTTTTTTAGCAAGCTTTCCTTTACCACCCACAGTTGTTATTTTTTGCTTGAATCTTTTTCTAAGGGCTGTCATGTTCTTAGCGTTGCGGAAAGTCTCCTCATCTCTGTCCCAAAAATATGTGTACTCAAAATGTACACCAGCTTCCTTGCAATAATTATCTACTTTGTCATTTGAGTCTTTTCTATGAAATTTCATTTCACTGAAGTGAAAGTATTCCAATTTCAGGACAAATTCTACCGCAATCTTCACCCTTGAAAATTTGTAACTCCCAACGAAAAAAGGAACTGCAGGATATACTGCCTTTTTCTGTTCAAACAGGAAATCGCCTACTCCATCAATATATAACTATCTAACAAATTCTTTATGGAGTACATAATCAGTAGCATATCTCAGGAGTAGAGAAGGGGCTCTCGATCCACCATACATCCTTAAATACAAACCATCCTTTGTTAGATAATAAATTCCAAATTCTTGCATAACCTTGAAGGATTCTTCTGACATGCAATTGCATTCTTCCAAGAAAATCAAAGTGTATAAATTCATGATGAAATGCTCATAGATCTCCTTATAATAGGTGTAGTATTTGTGAGCCCAAAATAACTTGTAAGCAGCATATACTGGAACTCGATCCTTATCCCAATGGCATTTTAGTGCAGGGAAAGGCTGATTGCATAGAATGCAGTCTATCAAAATAGAGCTCATGTAGAATTCAAACTTCTTTTTGGATACTCCTCCCAATGTTGCGCTAATGCAGGCTGATAGGCTATTTGACACTATGCTTACCCAGTTAAAAACAGTCCCCTGTGTAGCAACATAATAAATGACAGGTATCCAACCAAACTTAAAACTTTTCCCATTATCTCTCCCGAAGATTATGTTCAGCATTAAAACGATGAATCTATATGGGGCACGAAGAGTTGATGTCTCATATTCCCCAAAAGGTCTGGTCTTGAATTTTCTGCCCGGGATCATCATTTTCTTCACTGTCTCTACTAGGTCCAGACCTAACTCCTTTAGCCAACCTTCAGTTAGATAAGTCTGTGGTGATGGTAGATGATATGCCATGGACACATAAGCAGGGCTATATGCAGCATAGCCTTGTTTCTTGATATTCACTAGGATCATCCTTGTCACATCTGCCCTGGGCAGAATCCAACCTATCACTTCTGAGCATGGAAAAAGCTCAGGCCTGGTAGCTAGTTTCATTAAGGCTGACCTCTCAATATTCGTATATATGTACATGTCTTTAAAACCAGCATTAGGGACACTTTGGTTTGAAATCATTCTATACACTTCTCCCCACTTGTATTCTAGTTCAACCCCAGTAGTAGCTTTAATGTCTTCATAAATGAATTCTACCTTGGTTATCACTTCTACTTCAGGTTCTTCTTTAGCCACTTGGGCTTTCTTCTTTTGTTTCCTTGGCATATTGTTGTACTGGAAATCAACCTGTAACAGTCATGCAACATGGTTTCAGTCTAACTATTTGTAGAAACCGGTATAATAATAGACAAGAAAAACATATAATCATTACCCCTTCTTAGATATGCATGTTGGAAATTTATGTTAATACACAGTCCTTAGAATAACATATTTTAACAAAGAAAACCTTGCAAAATTTATGCCCTCTAAATCTGCTCAAACTTCAACTATCTCAAAACCCTAATCTGGAAATTTTTCTTTAACTTATACAGACACTTTGATTTGAAGCAATCTCATCCCACCGTTGGTTTTGCAAGAATCCGAAAAACCCCTATCAGTTTCATCCAACTTCCTAAAATGACGCAAAAACTCATCTCCAAAAACCCTAGTCAGCTGCGCGACCCTCTTGAATCCCATGGGAAAATGATGTTGTAGGGGACACGACTTTCTAACATCAGGCTGAACATAAAACTGCCAAGAATAGCATGGTGTAGATGGCAAAACACCTATTTGCACCATGCCCTAAATCTTCACGCAATTTCCACGGGTGCACTCATGGCGGACAACCTAAAAACCACCGGCCAGACAAAATGCTCATAGCAAACAGGTTGAGCCCTTAATAGTAGATAAATTAACCGTAAGAAAATAATACTATGTATAAGAAACCCTAACCCTACCGCGAACTTCACCCCATCCACCTGGCGATTAAAATTAACAAAAAATAATCCAAAGAAACAAAGTTTCGGACAAAACCTACTTGGAAATGGCGATGCGAGTAACCTGGACGAGAAAAACCTTCCACGAGTGCAAAGTAGGATGAATCAAGTATTGATAGCTGCATGCACACAAGAGGACGGATGGCTTCAACGGTGAACACGACAAGGAAAAACCCCAAAACGACATAATATAGACCTCGCTCGGGAGCGGAGAACACTAGCGGCGGGAAATTTTTTAACCTTTATCGAGAGACCCACTCTGAAGCAAAACCACAGTGTCAGCTGCTTATCGCTCTATTCCCGCAGTGAACTACTTAGGCAAGAAATTGAAAAACGAAGGTACTAATCTCTTCGGAATCGGCGGAGAAAACAAGTGGCCTTTGGATCAGCTCAAAACTAACCTTTCATAACGTCGATCGATGGACAAACTAACAACTCTGGTTCAATATGGAAAACCAACCCGATGACGATATTTCCCATTTAATTGGTTATTAGAAGAGGATAGCGGAATGCATTCATATGCCCCTGATACTCTGCTTCAGCTAAAGAGAGTGCAAGATATGCTTTCTTCTTGCTTGAATAGAATATTGGTCCTAATCCCAACATGAACACAAATGATAAATTATATTTTATGTCAGTATTATCTCCATCTCGGTCTAAGTCAATAAAACCAACCAAATCTAGCCGAGTACCAGTAGAATAGTGAGTCCCAAACTCTCTAGTACCTTGCACATAGTGCAATATGTGCTTTGATTCCCTCCAGTGCAACTCATGTGGTTCTTGCATAAATCTAGAAACAACCCTAACAACATATGACAAGTTTGGTATCAAATGAGTTAGGTACAATAAGCTACCAATCAGCTATCTATAGAGAGTGCTATCAACCAGGGGAGTGGAACTGTATTCTTCCAATCTAATGCAAGATAGGAAGGGGAAGGATGTTTCTTTGCAATCAATCATGCATAACCTATTTAACAAGTCACCTACGTATATGGACTGAGAAATAATGATCCATGAATCTTATTGGTTCACTTCAAGGCCAATAAACTGCCTCAGTAGCCCTAGATATGTCATGGAAAAAGCCTTGATCAAGAATGACTTGGTGTCCCTCAATCCGGTATTTGATCCACTAGTTATGAGCAAGTAATCCATATATAATACAATCAACAATAAGCAACCTCCCTTCTACTGCATGTAGACATTGTAGTCATACTTTCACCTTTCGAACCTTGGTGATAGTAAGAAGGAATTCATTTTGGAATGCCATTCCCTTGGGGCTTGATTGAGACCATACAATGATTTCCTTAGTCTACATACCAAGGAGGAATATTCAGTGTACCCCTTTGGTTGTCTCAAATAAATCTCTTCTTCCAAGTCACCATGGAGGAAGGCACTCTTCACATCCATGTGATGTACCTCCCATTTCTTCAAAGTTGCACTGGACAAAACCATCCTGATGGAATACATTCTTGCAACAAGGATGGATGTTTCATTGCGGTACAACCCATGAACTTGTGAATACCCCTTTGCAACTAATAGATATTTGTACTTGGTAGTAGATCCATCAGATGCTAGTTTGGTTTTGTAGATCCATTTGCATCAGACAAGCTTTCTCCCTGGAGGTAAGGAGACAATATCCCATCTCTTGTTATTTTGCAGTGATTCATATTCCTCGTCCATGGATGTCTGCCACCTTAGATCATGGAAATCCTATTTGTTGGACTGTGGATCATACCCTATTAGAAAAACAAAATAGCAGAGCAATAACAATAAACAATATGAAAATAAAAACATACTAACACATTACAAGAGAGACACCAATATAACATGGTTCACCCAAGATGGGATACGTCCACACAAAAATTACAGAGTCCTTTTATTATTATACCATCCCACAAAATGAAGGGATGCAGCCTGCAACAAACCCGTTGCACTTCCTCTTCACTCTCTCACAGTCGCTCTCACATAATCACAGAGATCAACTTACAATGCTAAAATACAATACACACAACTGTATTAAAAATGCTTTCTTTTTATAGGGGAATTACCATGGGAAAATACCATGGGCCAACAAACATCCCAAAAAAATTTCTTTCCAAGGCTTCGCCCCCAAACCCCCCAACCGAAGACGACGATGTTCCCCCATACCCCCTACTGAGATGAGTGTACATTAAAACTAGGGTACAAACATGGTTGAAAAATAACATCTATGAATCAAGAATATCAGGATCCACAACTAACCAACCCTGGCATCATGTAGCATCTCTCTGGGAGAAGTGGATCTATATGACATAGCACAAGGTTTTCATCTTGAAAATGAGATCTGGTTCTCCTTCTGTCAGATGGATCCCCAACATCATTTCTAGCACATTCAATGATTTTTTGATCCCATTTAGGCCTTGGATTGGGAGAAGGAGCTGGATCTAGATCTAGATTTGCTTGATATCTATTATCAATATAAATATATGGTTTTTCTTGGTCCTCATCTCCGTATTTTGAATCTAAATCATCAAAAGAAACACCATTATATGAAAATGGCATAGGTTTAGCATTTATACCTTACTCTTCAACTGGATGTAGATCATGTAATGGATCTTCATTTAATTAGACACTCCTCTTTATGAAGCATATCCTAGTTGCAATATCAATCAACTTGTAAGCTTTTGCATCATCTGCATATCCCAACATAATGCATTCTCTACTTTGGGGTTGGAAGGATTTTCTCTTATCAGAAGGGATTTTGGCCCATGCTTTGGAGCCAAAAACCCTCATATGTGAGACATTAGGCTTATGTCCCATTAGTGCTTGGAATGGAGTGACCCCAGAAACTAACTTGTGGGGTACCCTTTTCTATATGTACGGAGCACAATTCACTGCTTCATCCCAGAGACATGGTGAAAGATCCCTTGCTTCAAACAGGAAAGTGGCCATCTCTTTCAGTGACTTGGTATTCCTCTCAACTACACTATTTTGTTGTGGTGTGTATGGGATAGAATGTTGCATCTGGATGCCTTTTGAACCACAAAACCACTGAAACTCTCTTTTGATGTACTTCCCTCCATTATCTGATTTGAGAGATTTAATCTTATTCCCAACAATTTTCTCAACAAAGGATTTGAAAACTTTAAAAGTCTCAAACACATCAAACTTATGCTTAAGAAAATTGATCCAACAAAACCTGGAAAAGTCGTCAATGAAGGTAAAAAAGTATCTAGATCCATTCATATATGTTGTAGGCATTAGTCTTGATACATTACTATGTATCAAATCAATGCTGGAGGCATCTCGTCTTTCCTTCCCAACATCATGCTTTCACTCTATATACTTTCCTACAAAGCAACCTTTGCAAACACCTTGAGAGGACTTGATGAGGGGAAGTCCTTCAACCATTTCTTCATTGTACAACTGTTGGAAATATTTGAAGTTTAGATGGCCGAATCTCTCATGCAAGATTATGCTTGTCTCATTAGCATGGGTCAATAGGGAACTTTGACATGTGTTGTTCAAGAATAAACACCCTTATAACCGAGGGTCTGGGGTTACCAACTTACTCTTAAAACTTGCAGACAATCAACTTTAAAGTTCAGAAAGGAAATAGGAAGATATGATGAACTCACTCAATTAACGACGGTTGATCCAAGCTTTGTCTTCTCCCGCTCTGCTACTCTCCAAAGCTTTCAGGGATGCACCTCTTTCACCTGCAAAGAGAAAATCCTCCAAGTACAATCTTATACATGTATATATGACAAGTTAGATAAACAATATATAGAGTGCTTAATCATAAATATTCATCAAACCATGATACATGAAAGAGACTCAACGCAAAGTTGGAAGAAGGATTCTCTTTATTAACAATAGTGAATGAGATAAGTGTACAACCCAACGCCTGAAACAAGGACTCCAAAGGATTTTGAGTTCTGCTGCTGCAAAGTCTTTTGAAGATATACCACCAGCATAACTTTGCTCTCCAAGTATGATTGATTAATGCCCTCCCTAAGGCCTCTATTTATACTTAGGGAAATAGAGTAGTTTCGAAGGTTGAGGAGGTTGAGACAGTTAAGATAGTTAATGATTAGGGCTTAAAAAATCTCCATTAATCATGTTATATTATTTTTAATGTCGAATGGAGGCGTACACAAGTATTGATACTGGCAACCCGTGTATGACACGCGATTTTCTATAATGGAAACCCACATACAGATCTGTACACGGGTTTCAATGACAATACTCGCATACAATACGTGATATGTTGTGGAGATAGTCGCGTACGTACGCGAGTTGCTGTGGAAAGAGTCACGTACAACAAGCAACCTATAAAAATGTAAAATGGCAAGCTGGGTGGATAGTGAATGCATCTCACGTCATGCCCATCTATAGTGTTTAGGCAACCTTCAATCCATAAGTGTCCTTTTGTGTGCCAACATATGAAGTGTCGGCACTCGGACGGAGAAGTGCCATTTGGGTTGATAACAGATTCCCCCTAATGTGTGAGGTCAGAGGGAAGCGATGGCCGAAATACATTATAATCTCTATCTTTGGAGAACTCGGAAATCCAATGCAGCAGAGGTAGTACCTGAAACAAATACATAATAATGTCATATACACAATCATATCTGAGGATGCTATGTTCAATATACTGGAACACTAGCTCCTTTACAATGTTTGAGTACATCATTTAGTACGGGTACAAGACCACGTATATTACAAAGGTGGATTGAAGCCACAATATACAATAATGATGTGTCAAAACCCCAAATTTTCACAAAAATTTAAAATTTTGAGATAACAATAAATGTTAAAACCTGCGGTTTACTATCAGCTAACAGTTTGCATAAAAGAAACAATCAAGTAATTAGTTTTACTAAATTCTAAATTAATAACTTAATAGTTTATTTTTCGTAACAAGAATAAAATCTTTTTGTGTGTTGTTTGCTTCAGTTTACTGATTAGTTCTTTTATGTCAAGTAGGTGGAATCTACTTTTGAATCCGGGGCTTACTTAGCAATCGTGCTAACACAAATGAATATTGTTTCTTACAGGTTTACAGGTATGATCGATCGAGTATATTTTAAAAGATCTTTTTAGTGTCAGCAGTATTTTATTTGCAATTTAAAAAGCTTAGTAAATAAGCTGCTAAACTCTAGATAGCTCCTGTAAGGTAAAACCATTTGGCTTTCTTCAGTTTTTCAAGTAAACAAGTTCGGAAGTAAGTAACGACAGTACAACAAGTTTGCAACTCTAAACATTAGAATCTTAGTTACAAGTATTTCTACTTTAGTCTAAGTAATTTGTAATATTTATAAACATTGTTATTGTCAGTATTTATGCAATAGTATTGTATCTTGCCTGTGTAATTATTGACCATCATTTTGTTTCTACAAGATAACTTACAGCCTATTATCTTTTGGACAGTAAAACCTCTGATTGTGTAACTACAACCATCATACCCTTGTATATGAGCTCATGGTTGCCGTTATTTTATTTCCAAGTCTAACTCTGTGGTTCTAGTAACTTTTTTGGATTCAATAGGATCATTCCTATTCTAGTTATCATGTTTACTTTTATAATTACTTTACTGTCCACTAGACATACTGAAACGAGAATAAAAAACCAAGTTGAGTTATACTCCAAGCTTTATTAAGGTATTGTCGCTTGAACTATGTATTAGAATTTTGTAATAATATTCTTACCTTCAGCTTTGTACTACTTCAAAGCTTTGATACTATTTGAGTTATCAGTTCATATAAGCATAATCTACTTGTTCAATATACATTCAATCTATACATAGTTTGTTGTTATAAACGCATTTTAATCTAAACTTTATATTCCTATGTATTATTACATTGTGCTATTTATAAAGTTTAGACTTGTAATATCGTTATTACAAAAGGTTTACTATGTATAAGCTATAGTTTATCTTTGTTACTAGAGAAACTATAGTCATTTAATATCTAGCATGAACTCTCTTATATCTATATTAAAGACTCAAACTTTTATCCTTATCTATAAACAAGTCATCAATGAAATGATTTCTATCTTATCATAAACAAAGTTTAGAGAATAGTTATGCAACCATTTATATCGTTATTGTGATGTTATTATATAACAATATAATGTTATTGGTAAAAAGGGTATGCCTAAACAAAATCGGGCTTTAAAACTAATATTTATAAATGACTCTATTACTTAGGTCAACGTACCCTCACTTAGATCATTTGTCACTATACTACATATTATAATGTGTAAATGATTAACGATTTGGATTGCGAAATAATTGGGTTGACAATAAGGTTTACTCCACGCTTCAATGATCAAATAATTGGAGTATTGTTTCCACGCAGGAACTATAGGACACAACCCTCGTTGCATGGATAAATTTGTTTGCTACGTGGTCGATTTCTGTCCACACATGGGAAATATATATTGCTACTGAAACCTAACCAATATCATTTTTATCCCGCAGTTTTCCCTGGCTCTTAGGGTTGCTTTGCTTGTCTCCCATGGCGGCCATCGTTTCTCCTGGTTACAGTTGCCTTGTGCCTTGACTCCGTGCTGCTTTTGTTCTCCGGTGAGTGGTTTTGAATGCCATTTGTAGTGGCTGGTTCTTTCTCTGCAACAAGTGGAGTTGTATTTTTGCTACCCTTGGCTTGCTGCTTGTGAAACCTTTCATCCACTACCCGCGTAGCTTAATGGCTGCTTCGGTTTCCTTCTCTTGTTCTTATGGCTCTCCATTGTGTGAGATTCTTGAGGGATGTTTGGGTTTTCAACTGCATCGCCTGTAGGTGATAGTGTTTCGTGAAGCTGTTCGTTGCTCTCCTATTAACAGGTGATTATCATACTTGAAAAAAAATTCTTTTACTTACTGCAAGTATATATAGATTGTATTCATGCTTTAACGAGTAACTTGTTTCGCTGACAGTGGTTTGATGCTTACTGCAGGTGCTCGCCGATGTGAAGCTTGTACAAAGAAGAAAAAACAACCCTTACAAAGTTCGTGGCTCGTGGTTCAAACTCGGGTAAGCCCCGTGATCTAAATGATGGATTTTCACTCTGCTAGTGTTAGGGTGGTCGTTGGACTTGCCCAGGGTTTTGGAAACCCTCCCTCGTCTCGCCACGAGTTATGTTATTGTTTTAATGTTTTTACAGGCTATTGTTAAAATACTTAAATCAAACCCTCACTAGGGTAGACTTGATTTGTATTGTGCACTGTACTTAGTCGAAGCTTTGGCTTTACGGCTGGGTTTAAGTTTGTAATTTTTGTAGTGGAAGTACAGTTGTAAACTCGTTTTGGTTGACAGAAGTTTATACTATACTCTGTGTAAATCTAGGGTTTTTACCCTTCTTGAATATAATGAAGTTTTAAACTCAGTTGAGTACTTTGTAAGGGTTTTATAATTAAATTTTACGGCTGATACTTACAGCCGTAACGTAAATCTTGATTGCTTTGATTGAAGTTATGGATTAGGGTTTGACCTGTAAAAACCCTTGTTTTGATTTATACTATTCTTGTTATAATAATTATACTGTTTTTCTACTTTATTCTATTTGTCCTTAAAGGACTGTGAGTAGATTATTAAACTGGTTATTAATGGTTACACATTTTATGTAAATTTGGTTTAATATTTTGATACTTGTAAATGTAATAGTTTTAAGGGTTTTAACCCTGACATTTATTTCTATAGATGTATGCTGTTAGCAAAAGAAAAACATTGTTTCTCTTATAAATACATTTATACAAGTCAATCGGTATTGTAATTCATTTCTATGCATAACATTTTTAGTTGGTTCTTTAATAGTTTTAAAAGAACTACCCTATGTTTAACCTAGGTTACTACAGTATTTTAAAAATACATATAGGTTATGCTCAGAATATAAGCTAGGGTTTATTCCCTTTTTAACTTTTATAGAGTATTATTTATTGTGTTATTATCTTGTAAATTTAATTACTGTCACATTGTTTTCTTCAGTTTGTTTTTATGAATTAATAATTTATAAACATCACTGTTTATTGTTAATAATAATGTTATTTGTATTTATAATATTATTATCTATGTATATTATATCTTTTTCAGTTTATGTTGGTATTTATTTGTATAATAAATAAGACTGAGAGCAGTCTATAACGATTGTGTTTATTTTAATAAAATTGTTTCTGTAGACTTACTGAAAGAATGTAAGAACTTTCCTACCTGTCAATATACTTTACCTCTATACTGTCTGTAAATGTATAAGGATAGTTTCTTATTAATATTAACTTAAACCTAAGTTACTACTATCCTTTAGTTATTAATACTAAGACAGGAATACTGTAATATCTATCAAATTCTTAATTAGAGTTCAGATGGTTAGAGGCAAAAATAGTTAGTACTAAAATAAAAGAGATACTATCTGTATTATTTTTACCTCTTTTATTAACAGAGATGATAAACATAAACATTCATCTAGTAATACTAGTTCTTCTTTTTCAGTATAAATGTACAGTTTATAGAAGTAGATACTATGTAGGAAATGAATTATGTACTTAAACAACTACTGTCAGTAAATAATAAGATTCTTGTTCTTTTATGATATTTTAAACACCCAGTCTAATTCTGACAACATCTCTACAAAACATATTAATAAACTTTCTAGAAAACAACTACCTACTGATAGGAAACATTTCAATACTCTAAAAACATAAGTATTCTATTCATTTAAATTCCTATCATACTTCATTTATTTAAACACACTACCTATGCTAGAGTACGATCTGGATTACTCCAGATGGGGAAAAACACAGGTAGGATTTATCTTTCATCAAAGTATAGATTCAGCCTTGAAACAACTAAGAGATTTCAACTTTACAATTTTCAGCATAACATATAATCATTCATTTTTTTTCTCACACACAGATATAAACTATAATACAAAAATTAAAAGATAATGGAACCTGTCTTTAAAGCTGGATGACAACAGCAATGGGAGGTCGTTCCTCCCTACCAAATCCTGGAGAGCGCTCAAACAACGACTTCTCAGGACCCTTGAGCTTGTTCTGGTCTCCTTGGCTGGAACTAGGTGGAGCAAACAACAAAGTACTAGTCCTGAGACTCAATACCAACTCTGCATACTACAGTAAAATCTTTCAGCTGCAAAGCTATACTAGATCAATTTCCTGCAGTTTACCCCTCAAACACCTTCCTCCAAATTTCCCTTTCCCAATGAATTCCTTGAAGTGCATTCACCTGAATGATTCTTCTCCTGGAATGAGCATCCTCAGCTCTCTACATTGGGTACTTTTATTAAGATTGCCTAGGTCTTTTTGGGTTGGTTGTCATTAATTGAGCCACCTGCTCTTATCCCACTTTCTTGGGGGATCATGACCCCAAATGTAGGGAGGTTGCCGCCTGCAACATAGGAAGTGTTTGAGGATGCTGCCACTTGTATTTTTGCTCTCCACCTAGTCTCCTCCACCAACTTGACCAGTAACACTCTTTTTAACAGCTCTCCCAAGCTGTTGTCTCCACTGTTATTTATTTAAAATTAATATTCAGAATTACATTCCAGATCCTTGACTCTGCCGAGTCATCAGTTTCAACTTAGCATTAAATTTAACATAATGTCTTGGAATAAAATCAAAATAAGATAACGTTATTTTACAAAATTGGGGCATGTGACATGATGAATCTTCAAAGATCTAGAAGCTGTGTAGATAGGCAGAACATAATCTTGTGCAACTTAGTCCATAAATAGGGAACTAAGGTCTTCATAAACAATCCCAAAGAACCAGTACAATCCAAGCCATGTGAATAGATGTAGGTTGAAGTCAAACATGGAGCGGATTCAATAGATTGTCAATCAATAGGTGATAATCGATAACTGAAGCAAAGGAATTTACCAATGATGAAAGTGAATCCTGAGGTACGATCGTCAAAACTCTAGGTCTTCATCGTCAAAAAGTACTGATGCGGAACCATACTGTGATAAGGAAGGAAATAGATCCTCCAACGGATCACAAGAGTGACTAGGAACTGGGTAAAGGAAGGGAAACACAAGTGATAATAGATACAACAATGATGGGATCAGGATATAGATTAGACATTGAGTTAAGTCCTTAACAGTGAGCACGACATAGAGATGACCCAAGGCAGCTTTTGACTTTATAGATAGAACAACTAGAATTATTTGTCATGTAGGAGACATGATTAGATTCCCTAGGTAGAACTGACAAGAGGAGGAGTAATAAACTCGAAGTAATAGTTGAACTGAAAGTGAACACTGAGACATGGGTATCGAAAAAGACAGAGAGTGCTATGTTCAAGGATGACATGCTGCCACTAACTGAAAACCAAGATAAAAATTCTTCCTTACCTTCCCTGTTAAATTTTAATGAGTCCAGAAAAGTCAACTTAGATCTCTCTTCATTTTTTAACAAGCTTGAAGAGAAGAGGAAATAATGCTTGATAGTGTCATTGATTCGTGGATTTAATGAGTCCGAACTAGTATATGCTCAGTTGGTGTTTTCACATTTAGAGAGTCTGAAAACTCCAAAGAAGACTCTAGGGGGGTCCTTTTTCGTCCAATTTAGTCTCCTGAGGCCGAAAAAATATAAAACATACCATAGAAGAACTCTCTTAACTTTCGTAGAAGAAAAGGTGAACCTTTTTCGTACTTAGTTAGGGAGGTCCGAAAAAAGTTAAATTACCACCTACCTAACGCTCCTTCGAGAGCAGCATATAGCTTGAATTTTACGAGTGTGAAGGAAAGCAAGATCACTTGGAAAGATCCATTTGAATACGAGGAATGGGTCTTACAACAATAAACTCGATGCTTTGTTCTTTAGTGTTTAACGAGCATGACAAAGACATAAAGTACACTCGGAATCTTGTTCATGTTTAGATCCAGAGCACAAAAAAAAGAAAACAAAGCTCATACTGGGAGTTCCTTTTCCGTAAATTCAGTCCCTTAGGTCTAGAAAAGTGATAAACCTATGCCTGAGAATAGTCTTCTCAATTCTGTAGAAAAGAGAGTGATCCTTTCTCGTGTTATTCCGCATGGTCCAAGAAAGAGATAACCTACCACCAATGTGAATGCTCATTCACATATTCTTAACGATCTTGAATGGAAAAGTTAACTCGGCAGTCAAGTTTGATTTAAGGAGTCATACCTGGGCCTAAAGAAACTCCATAAGGGTGGGGAGTCCTATAAAGGGATAGCTTGTAAAAAGAGACCAAAATGAGGCTCCATTTGGCATGAAAATTAGCTAAAAGGATTCCCCTATACCTAAGACAATTGTAGCATGAGTATCGAAAGACAACATAGGTTCTAAATGAGGATACTCATGAGAGGAAGGCCCTATCCATGGAATAATGATGGTAAAGACAAGGATCTAATGGTTTAAAATACCATAGTCCGTGGTTAAAATGTTGATTGCTAAGTTTAAGATGGATTAAGTATAGATGCAAAATGCATATGAAATGACAAAAAATCACCCTATATGAGCAAAAAACACTTTAGAACGATGAAAAAACCTGTTACAAGGAAAAAAGGGATGGTATTAGTTTGATAAAATGTGAACTATAGGGAAAAAAACCACATAAGAAATATAGTTTCTATAAATAGTTCAAAAACTTAAATAAAACTCACCATTTTGAATTTTAGCCATAAAAAGCAAGTTTTTACCTCTACCTTCACTCGATCGGTGTGGACAATCCGGTGGATGAAATCCAATTCTGCAAGTGTCAGGTAAGGCTACACCCCAAGCTCTTCAATTTGATCCTAGCAAATTTTAAATTTAAGCCCCAATTTTATATTTTTTAGCACCTTTAAGCAAGGCACGCAATGTATGCGAGTTCGCTATATTGAAACTCACGTACACACATTCTATATGTGGGTTGCTCTGAAGGGCAGTCGTGTACAGTACGCGACATGTCTACTAGACAGTCGTGTATGTTGCGTGAAGGGGAAAAGAAGTATTTTGGGTCAAATTTTTGAATTTTTACATGAAACTAAAGGTTCACAATGGTTATTTTGCTAGGTTTGAAGATGGTGCTTGAGTGGAGGGAGCGTGAGCATGAAGATATGGATCAAGAAGCACTCCAGGATGCCCCCACAGTGAATGTTTTATGTTGAATTGGGTTGTTGAAGTTCTTTTGTACATCACCTATGAGGGCCAATGTCCACCTGTTAGAGTTCATGATAAACTACTGGGACCGTGATTTAGGCATGTTTGACCTTCAAGGTGATTCCTTGGATATTACGTCAGAGGATGTTTACTTCATCGCCGGTCTATCACGATGGGGATCTCCAGTCAACTTGGAGGGCACCGACAGAGGCAGTGATCCTATAAGTGTCCAAAACTACATTGATATATACTGTGCACTAGGTACCCAAAAGAGAGCGACTTGCATCCCTATTGCACATATACATGATCTTTCTTTACAGGTACTGACTAGTACCATAATGAGGGCTGCGGGATCATCTTCTCTTCATCTCGCTACACGGAACCAAATGAGGTTGGCAGTGGATTGCATCTAGGGGGATTTATATGATTGGTGTTCGAGAGTTATCCCGATTTTGAGAAAGCAACTCTCTGATTGCAAGAGAGGAAGGAGGAAGAACTTTGGGTATTCTAGCATACTAGTTGCCTTCTTCTTCTTCGAGAGTGCCAGGATTGAGTCCTGCAATACCCCTACCGGTCTGATCTCCTCGTCAGCCTAGGCTGAGGAGGTGGGGAGATATCTTCCTCTGCCAAAGAGGAGGTGGCTCAGTGCAGAGTGTATATGATGATGACTTCTACTTTTGGTGGGAGTGGTAGTTACCGGAACTGGAGCAGTTTCCATATGCTGGGATGGATTTCCGTGGTGACCCAGACCTTGTCCTCCCTCCAGGAGGAGCATGGGGAGAGCTAGGTAAGTTTTAATTTTCAAGTTTTTAAATTTTTTATGAATTTTAAAATATAGAGATATATACATATGTATAAGAGTTCTAATCCTATAAACATGTCAAAATGCAGATATTGGACCGGTTTTCCCCAAAGGGCATCCACACATGTATGTGTGTCCTGTCTTAGGTGAAGACCAGGGGCTTATTAGGGTTCTGGAGGGGAAGCTGGCCAGGCTTACCCATAGAGTACCCACCTTGCGGATAGAGCACATCCCAGCCGTCATGCAGGAGTTTGTGGTTGGAGTTCCACTTGTCTGGATATGCCTTTTGAGGCAAGTGGCCAGAGCAGTTTTAGTATACATAGATGTTGTTGAGGCTGCCGAATCCGAGGAGGTTGAAGAAGCCAGAGTACAGGGGGACCAGGGGGACCAGGGTAGTCCAGCTTAGATCTAGGGAATTTGATGAACTATGATCCATATTTTGTAAATTTTTTGTATATTATACAGTTATGACTGGATTTGAGGATCGGAGACTCGACCTATCTATAGACAGATATTCACACACACACACACACACACACACACACACACACACACACACACACATATATTGTGTCGGTTTATTTACAAATGTTTTTTATGTGTATGCTGTATATTTTTATGAAATATGTGTTAGATTCCAATCCAAAATGTAATTAACGTATGCATCAGTTAATGAATTTTGATTTCTTGGAATGTGATTGAATGTAATGAACTCAAAAATTCTTTCCAAACTTGCATGAACTGATGCAATAGAATAGGGTTCCACACCTGATAAGCTCGATTGAGCTGGGAAACCACCAGTTGAGAGTCCAGTCGAACTTCCAGCTGGGTGATACCACATGACAAAGCATCCCATAGAAGCTCAATTACAGCCCTCTACTCAGCAACATTATTAGAAGCAAAACCTAAGCAAGCGCCTCCTGAGGCAACTGACTGTCCTGAGGGAGAATAAATTACCCATGTTGTTGAAGCAAGATTACACGTGTGGTGATTGGCGCCATCAGGGAAACCTATGTACCTCTCAGAAGACATCTGAAACAACCAGTAGATGGTATAAAAAACACAAACTGACAAACTAGTGTATATAAAAATACATACAAGAAAATACAAGAAAAAGCGCTAAGCCTAAGCATAGTACTTCTTCATGTAGAGCCCATTTCTAGGCTCAGGCAGCTTATTCCCATCAAAATCAATTAACTCATATGCGCCCTTCTTTAAGAATTTTGACACGACATAAGGTCCTAACCACATGGCCTTGAACTTTCCTACCCCCAAGGGTTCTTTGTCTTGGTCCCAAAGAAAAACAAGTTCCCCCTCAGAGAAAATCCAAGGTTTAACCGACTTATCATATTGGCTTTTGACCCTATTATTGTGAGCTTGATTAGCTATCAGCGCATCTCTACGCTATTCATCAAGGTGTTCTTAGTGTACTAGACGTTCTTCAAGCTCTGTCGTATCGGGTAACACATGAATAGCTATTTTCAAAGATGGGATTTCACATTCAACTGGGGTAATGACTTCCACTCCATGAGCGAGTTGGAAGGGGGAGAAACATGTAGCAGTTTTTACATTAGTTCGGTAGGCCCAAAAAGCAAGGTATAGCATGTTATGCCAGTTAGAACGGGCTGCATCAATTGTCCGTTTGAGAATAGTCTTCAAAGTCTTGTTAACAACCTCAACCTGACCATTTGCTTGAGGATAGTACGAAGATGAGTGTTCTTGTCTGAATCCAAGCATAGTGGTCAGTTCTGTCATCATGCTATTTTGAAAATGACTTCCATGGTCAGTGACAATTACCTTGGGTATACCAAACCATGCTATAATCTGATTGAACAAAAAGAAAGCTATTGTTTTCCCGTCGGCTTTAAAGGTGGGCATTGCCTCTGCCCATTTCGTAAAATATTCCACCGCAACAATGATATATTTGTGCCCCCCAGCCGAGGCTGGGTTACACATCACGTAATCAATCCCCCACTTCATGAAGGGGCCCACCGTGACAACATGAAACAATGGAGCAGGATGTGACCGCATTTTTCTGGTGTAAAGCTGACAGGGATGACAACGCTTCACCGCTTCCACACAATCTTTGAAGATTGTGGGCCAGAAATAACCAGCACGTAGTATCTTCTGGGTTGTTGCTAACCCAGATAAATGACCCCCACATGCTCCACTATGGGAATCATTCAGGACAATCTCCGCTTCCTCATGGGTAAGACATCGACGCAAAATGGAATCTACCCCTCTTCGATATAAAGTATCTCCTATGATGAGGTAGTTCTTAGCATGAAGGCGTAATTTACATCATTCCTCTCACAAGGAAGCCACCGAATACTTCAAAGTCTAGAGATATATAAGTATATCTTCGTACCAGGGATCACAGGTGGATATCAAGAAGATATGCTCATCTAGGAATGAGTCTTCTTCAGTGACTACATCTTCTTTTGTTGGAAATTCTGCTATAAGCTCAACAAAAACTAAGGACTTTTTAGACTTAGTGGACTGGAAATCTGAGTCAAAATCTTGGAGAATGACTATCCATTTGTTGAATTTGCCCCCAACAATCCGTCAGGACAAAACATACTGAAAGGGATTCACATTTGCCACTACTATTGTAGTCCTCAGTAAAATGTAGTGATGTAACCTCTAGACAGCATAGACATCTGCTAAGGCCAATTTCTCGACGTGGGAGTACCTGAGTTCAGGTCTGGCTAAAGCACGACTAAGATAGTAAATGACATGCTCTTGGAACTTATCGTCTTCCTGGACCAGGACTACCCCAATGGTCGAATCAAACACTGCCAGATACAATATAAAATCCCTAGAGTAATCTGGCAGATGCAGTAAAGGTGCCGACAACAAAGCTTTTTTCAATGCCTCGAAAGCGAGTTGTGCAGTTTCATCCCATACAAATGGGGTGTCCTATTTTAATAGGTGCATGAAACCCTTGGTAATCTTGGCATAGTTAACAATAAAACATCCAAGAAAATTAGACTTTCCCTGCAGGGTTTGAAGTTGCCTGATAGAATGAGGAGGAGGCATATTTACAATGGCCTCTACTTTTAATGGATCCACCTGGATGCCTTTATTAGAGACAATGAATTCGAGCAGTCTCCCTGAATCGACACAGAACACACACTTGTGGGGATTCAAGTGGATCTTATAGTATTCACATCGCTCAAATATCAACCGTAAGTGATCTGGATGGTCAATCCTCTTATGAGAATGTGCAGGCAGATCATCAACGTAAGGTTCGACAATGGCTCTGATATCATGGAAGGCAAAGTTCATTTCCCGTTGAAAGGTTGCCCCAACATTTTTCAATCCGAAGGGCATTTTTTTGTACGCGAAGGTACCCCAAGGACAAATGAAAGCAGTTTTATGTTGGTCTTCCAGTTTTATTTGAATTTGATTGTATCCGGAGAAACCATCCATAAACAAGAACACTTCACTTCCCGTGCAAGCATCTATAATCTGGTCTATAAATGGCATGGGATAGTTGTCCTTAGGACAGGCTTTATTCAAATCTTTGAAGTCAGTATAGATGCGTATGGTCCCTTGCTTCTTATCAACAGGAAGAGGGTTGGATACCCATTCCGTTAGAGCTATGGGATAAATAAAACCGGCCTTCAACAGTTTTTCAACTTTAGCCTTTATAGCCGCCGCTTTACGCGGGTTAATAGGTCTTAACTTTTTCCAAACAGGTTTAGTGTCAGGGTATGTTCGGGTCTCATGTTCAACTGTCGATGGATCAATGCCTGGCATCTACTCATATGACTAGGCAAAGACGTCGCGGAATTACTTGAACAAGGTCGTATAGATTGAAATCTCCTCAGGAGAGTAGTTTGCACCTATATGTATATTTTCCATGACATTTGGATTCATAGAGATGTCGATAGGGATGGTAGCGAAAATATTTGCCATATTCCCCTCAGCAAACATTCCTTCCCTGGGTAAGGGATTGATGGGTGTATCAACACCATCTAATAGTTTCATATGAAACTCTTGATTTTCTATCCTGCTTAGCTATGGAAGAAGATAGGATCGATGGTGAAGATCTTCACAGATCTTACCACGCCCACACATGGCTTCCAAAATGGCTTCTTCAGAAGGTAAAACCATATCTAAATAGTCCGTAGAGTGCAAAGAGTTTTCCGCCCAAGCGGGCAAATAGACTTCTTCCAGGTCCTCTGAGACTATGAGAGGGTCTGGAATGGGATCAACAGTGGTTTGAGTGATAGCTTGGTAAGCCACTTCCACTGCCGATAAGGACACTTCTGGTTCATGGGGGGAAGGGAGAACCCAAGGATCAGTCCTATCAACAACTGTGGCTATGGACTTCCCCACACTAGTAGAACCAATATAGTTAATCGGGGCTGGAAGATCAAATGTGCCCATCAGTGATGCGTACATTTCAGCCCCCAAGCTTTGTGTAGCAAGTTTGACCTGATCAACCAATGGCACAATGGACTCATTAGACTCCATGCGTACTTTTCGAGTAAAATCGAGTTAGTCAACAGCAATCAACTTTCCTTCGTGTGGAAAAACTACCACCCGAAAGACGACCGACACAATAGCAAACATGGCATAAGTCCAGCTTCTTCCCAAAAGCAATAATAGTCCAAAGGTGTATCAATCACTTCCACCTCAACATACACTACTTTCGCTGCCAGCTTAATTTCAAAAGCCGGTAGGATACCATGTGGAAGGAATGAACTTCCATTGAAAGCAGTAAGCAGAGTGTTTGACGGGACCATCTCTGAGGATCCAAGAGCTTTCCAACATGACAAGGACATAACACATGTAGAAGCACCCTCATCAACAATTGCCCTTCCAATGGTATTTCCACCATGGATGACATCTATTGATAAGGCTACATGGTAAGGTAGGCAAATTTTAACATCAGACAAGTTAAATTTCGCCATGAGACTTGACGAGTCCATGCTGCCTAAGGCTGCTAAGAGGGCATCCTGTTGGGCGGGACAACGTTGTAACACCTCTAAAACTGACATTGCACAAGGGGTTTGGGCTAAGTCTTCAACCACTGAGTAGTTTGAAGCAGCCCTAGCATTAGGGTTATGCAAGGTCTTCTTAAAGACACCTTTTGGTATCTTAGGCATAGTTTCAGCAGGATTCTCGATTGTGAGAGGGTTAGAAGTTTCACCTATAGACTTACCCTTCTCAGAAGTATCTTTTTCATAGTTTTTATTCCTAGTCTGTAGCAAAGTCGAAGATCAAACCATGTTGATATAGTTGGGGTCAAGGGCACCTAGAGTGCCCCCTGCTACATTAGAAGCTGAAGCAGAGTTCTGCCCTTGGGGGAAAGGATCCTTTAGGACATCCGGTTGTTGAGCTTTTAGCAGCTTCTGGGCTTGTTCCATAAGGGGACAAAGGTGAGTGAGGTGATCCTCATGGCACAACTTACACGAGAACTTCACCTTTTTCTTTTCTTTCTTGCCCCCATCGACATTGTTTGCGGGTTTCTTCTTGTTTTGATTTCCCTCCCCTTTCTTTCCTCTCTTCTTCTTCCCACCGAGCTACTGATTTCCCTTCTGAGTGGTTTGTGCAAAAACATTTGCACTTTGGGGGGAGGGGGAATCCTTTGTTGCCTCCGCTGTAGAATGCTTGACGGACAACTGATGAAGCTGTTTGGCCAAAGACTCTACAATGGGAGATTTTACGGACCCAACCACACCATTAGCATGGGGTCCAGACTTAGGTTTCTCTGCATCGTGGGTAGGCCTCGGTGCCTCAGGGATAATCTCATACAAGATCCCAGATTGTGAATAAATCAAATCCAATTGTTGGGCCCTGAGAATGGCTTCTTCTTCGTTCGTCACTCCTAAAGTGGATATGCCCTTATATATGTAAGGAAACAGGGATTTAAGGAACCACTCTAGTAAGAACTCAAGAGGAATAGTGGCTTTTATAAGGCTCTTTCACCTCCTCCAGTATTGGATATGATCCAAGATGTGGGTAGCCTTGTTCTGCCTAAAGGTAGATAACAAGTCCGTTCTGAAATCGTATCGGACCAGAAGCTGAAAGTGGCTAAGGAATGCACTAGCCAAGTCCTAAAAACTACTGAACGCAGCAAAAGGAAACTCAATGTACCATTTTGTTGTAGTATTCGTTAAGGTTCTTTGGAATAGCCTCAACCTAACTAAATCTTCATTCAGCGAATTAGAAGAACACCATAAACGAAAAGTGGTGGCATGAGCCCCAGGATCTTCACCAACTTTTCCCTCGAATTTAGGGATGTTCGATGGCAATTTGGTGGGGATAGGTGGCCACGAGGGGTCATGCCTCACCAGGTCATTCATCAATTTTGACAAATTTGGTAAGTTTAATGTTTCTAGGAAAGGAAGCTTGGGTCGCACCGGAGCACTAAAAGTGCCAGTCTGGGGATTAGAGGGACTTGCCCCCGAATGCCCATATGTAAAGGTGGGGTTTCCCCTTGCCACCAATTGCGAAGTGGATGGATTACTTTGAAATAGATTCTATCCATAAGCCACAGGATTGTGGGTAGGAGGTTCAGTATACGAGGTTCGAGTTGTCCCAGTCAAAACTGGGGTTTGAAAAAAGGGAGCAAGTATCCCTCCGTTGAGCAACGAAAAGGGAGAGCTCTTGAATGGGGCCGAGACTAGATTTTGGAAACCTTGTCCGTAAGAGGTAGTGTTTCCAAAATGCACTCCTGCATAAGAAGGTGATGGGCCTACGTATGGAGTGGATGGGGGAATATGCCCCCCATTCCAAGGAAATCCTTGGATGAAAGCCGAGGATCCTACCGGACCGCTCTGGGCAGTGTGTGCAAAGGAGGAAGGAAAAGTAGGTATACTAGGGATCCCGGTAACCATGTCACCAGAAGCACCTGCTAGGCTTGTGGGAATTGACGGTTGGACCACCCGGCTCGCTGGAGTCAATGGCATAGTAGGTATGCTAGATCTAGGGGCACTTACCGGGGGAGGTAGTACCCCTTCAGCCAAAAAGGATGAAGTGAAAGCAAAAGAACGTTCTCCCATAGTAGACATTATCCTTCCCACAAGGACACCTAAAATAGGTGAATCAAAAGGCCTAACCTGGACGATCACATGATCGTTTAAGTCAATCAAGGGTGTATTAAAATTCCTTGCAAACTCGTTAGCCTGTAAGTCTTCTATCTCAACTGTATTAAAATCAAAACGGTTAGCTCTAAGTGCTGGTTCACCTGGAACTTCACTTACTCCTACCGGTTCAAATGAAACGTCCGTGTCCAATCTCCACCTTTGAGGTGGAGTCGGAGGTTCCAATATGATGAGAGGAGGAAGGTTTTGCAACCTTCGTGACCTTCTAATAGGTTGGTCCTCCATGGTTGTAAATTTGACAATTCAAACCCTAAGGTTAGCTAAACACAGACAAACCATAGAGCAATCACTACAAAAATTCCTAAAGTCTCAACAGTCAACAAGGGTAAAAGATATGCTTTCCCGAAGAAAGCTGAAAAACAGTTACTTGGCATCCTTAAAGAGGTTCTTAGGCACAAGCGAAGGAATCACCCACCGCCCTCCTACACTTTCAACAAGGGTTACCTTCCAAGCCCGTCCAAGGTGAACTAGAAATAGCCTTCCGATTTACCTAGGTATGAACCCCAGATGTCAAGAGACTAAAGGCTACCTTAGCTATACCAACAGTCTAGGGGGATAGTCGCAAGCCTGACTCATATGCATGGGCAGGGTAGCTAAGCCCGAAACTCTGTGTAGGACAGAATCCCCAGATGCGTAAAAGTCCTGATTTATGTTTTGACAAGGAATCAGAGGGTTATCTTCTCAGTCCAATGCCTCCATGCGGCCTCGTGCTTGACTCCCATTTGAGAGGAGCTTCCCAGAAACTATTGATAAATTTAAGGATTTACCTATCGAATGGTCCACTATGTCTGAATTTTAAAACTTATGGGAAGTTTACACTTCCTATCCCACAAGTCTAGCCTAAGCTAGTAGGTGAATGGCCCTAAAAAAAGTTACGAATACATTTTAATTATTACGTTCATTTTAAGGGCTATTTCTTACTCAGAAGGAAGTGGAGTGAAGGACTATGATGTTTTTTGACTCGATAATAAATATAAAAGCAAAGGTGTATGTTTTCAAAGCAAATTATCACTACTAAAACAAACTTCTTTTTTTCTTTTTGTAAATATAAATTGATGAAAAAGCAATGATAAAGAGAACACTAAGACTATTTTTGTAGTTTTTTGAGATTATATTTTAAAAAACTGAAAGCAAAACTACCCTATGAAAAATCAAATGCAAAAGCTTTTAAGATGTTTTCTTTTCACTTTTTTAAAATGCTCAAAGACTACTATGCACCTAAATGCACAAAAAACTTGAGTATGCTTGAATTAAACAAACTGTATAAAGTAAGCAAAGTGAAGTAAACAAATTAAAAAGACCAAGAATCAACCACCTAAGGAATACTTGGGACCCTAGCTTGGGCGGATACAATGAAAGGAAATCACTGAAAACACACAAAGGCAAGTGGCACAACAATCACTATCCGAAAATAGGCTGGGATAAACAGCATTTGGAACCCTGATTAATGATTCAGACAACCAACACTTAAACCTATAACCCAAATAGGAAAATCCACTTCAAGTTGCAAACAGAAAGACAATCCAAACAAAAGAACTCAAGGGATTTACAAGAAATCACAAGGTGTGGCCAACAAGTTCATCAAACTCATAGTACAATGCTTATAAGGAAGACCAACCAGCAAACAGAGCTTATAGAGTGACAGGGACAAGCAAACCCTAACCCAAAAATTCCAATGCTAAGGCTTGTATGCAACTGTGTATAAAGGCAACCCATGTACTGTACGCGACTGTCCTAGAGAGCAACCCGCGTTTGCAGGCCTCTGTACGCGACTGTATGCAAGAGAAACCCGGGTACAGGTACAAAATTTTCTAATAAAAAGAAAAGTTTTCAAGGTCTTCAAACACTATCCTAAGCATGAACCAAGACATGATACCACACACAGACTCAAGGCAAAGACTGGGCAACGGTAAACAGAAATAACCCACAGTAGTCTGGGCTCCCCAGCGAAGTCACCAGTTCTGTTGTTCAGGAATAAACACCCTTATAACTGAGGGTATGGGGTTACCAACTTACTCTTAAAACTTGCAGACAATCAGCTTTAAAGTACATAAAGGAAATAGGAAGATATGATGAACTCACCCGATTAATGATGGTTGATCCAAGCTTTGTCTTCTCCCGCTCTGCTACTCTCCAAAGCTTTCAGGGATGCACCTCCTTCACCTACAAAGAGCAAATCCTCCAAGTACAATATTATACATGTATATATGAAAAGTTATATAAACAATATATAGAGTTCTTAATCATAAATATTCATCAAACCATGATACATGAAAGAGACTCAACACAAAGTTGGAAGAAGGATTCTCTTTATTAACAATAGTGAATGAGATAAGTGTACAACCCAACGCCTGAAACAAGGACTCCTCTACAACCAAAGGATTTTGAGTTATGCTGCTCCAAAGACTTCTGAAGATATACCACCAGCATAACTTTGCTCTCCAAGTATGATTGATTAATGCCCTCCCCAAGGCCTCTATTTATACTTAGGGAAATAGAGCAGTTTAGAAGGTTGAGGAGGTTGAGACAGTTAAGATAGTTAATGATTAGGGATTAACAAATCTCCATTAATCGTGTTATATTATTTTTAATGTCAAATGGAGGCATACGCGAGTATTGATACTGGAAACCTGTGTATGACACGTGAGTTGCTATAAGGGAAACCCACGTACAGATCTGTACGCGGGTTGCAATGACAATATTTGCGTACAGTACGCGATATGCTGTGGAGATAATCGCGTACGTACGCGAGTTGCTGTGGAAAGAGTCACATACATCAATCAACATATAAAAAGGTAAAATGGCAAGCTGGGTGGATAATGAATGCATCTCATGTCATGCCCATCTATAGTGTTTAGGCAACCTTCAATCCATAAGTGTCCTTCTGTGTGCCAACATATGAAGTGTCGGCACTTGGACGAAGAAGTGCCATTTGGGTTGATAACAACATGAGTATGGAAATAAGTGTGAGAACTCATATGCCTTAGAGGCATGGTTTACGACACCTTTAGCTGTCATATTCCCGATAGAGATGTATGAGATCTCAAATGTGTTAGGTTAAAAAAAAATTGCTTTGGTGAACCAATGTGGGTCATCTGATAAACAAACAACAAATTTTCTACTAAGGACAAAACATACATGACATTAATGAACACTCCATGCTCAAATTGAATTGAACCCTTCCCAACAACTAGGATTTGAGAATCATCTCCCATGTGTATGCTTGGACCACCAGTGAGATCTATAGAAGAAAATTATTCTTTGGGGGAAACCATGTGGTTGGAGGCTCCTGAATGAATGAGGAACAATTGTGATTGTGAAAATCCAGCCTTTGGTGCATGACATCTCACATGATCATCGGTCTTTCTTCCATAATAAATCTTCCTTGCGCCTTCTGGGAGGTAAATATTATTCTACTCAAGAAGTGTGTCCATTTGATCAACTTACCTTGTTCTTGGATTAGGGATTCAATGAATGCATTAAGTGAAGGAATTCGCAAGTTTGGGGTTTTCGGTCTCCCGAAGTGGTAGGTGGACACAAAAAATGACCAATCTTACTCAAAATGGATAGCACAAGTTGCTCATCCTTCTTGTCAATTCCACATTGTTTGCACTGCATGACCAAAGGATTGAATTTGGTGAAAATTTGTTGTATGGTTTCGAAATCGCTAGGTTGAAGAACAATTAATTCATTCTCCAAAATGTGGCCTCTCAGCTCATACTAATTTCCAAACAATGATTCGAGCTTCATCCATACTTATATTAGGGTTTTTAATCTAACGAGGTGGAATAGAAACTCCCTGGAGATATGAATACACAAAACCAAAAGCTTCATCCAATTTGTTGAGGTAATTAGATTTCTCTAAATCATGTTGGGGTTCGAGCTCATTACCCATTGTTGCCCTATAAAGACCCTTGTTTTGTAAGACTATCTACATATCTCCCCTCCAATCAAGATAATTGAAGGGTGTGAGGATTCTTAGTGTCAATGAAGTTGAATTATCCATTTTGCAGCTATAGGAGTAGTACAATTATTTTGAATTCTTCACAAAACCTGCATAAAAATATCAACTCGAAGATAAACTAGCTCTGTAGAGCTCTGATACCATGTAAAACTGTCAATTCCAAAATATATTTAGGGTGTATTGAATCTTACTATGAATAATTATGAAGGAGGGTGAATGTTGTAAAGGAAAGTATCCTATGGCTAGGGTTTAAGAGGCCATCAACGTACTGGGGTTGAAAGAGAGATGCACAATGTTCAGCAAGCATATATCAGCAAGTTTCAGAGATGAGAAAGGTCCACACCTGATAAACTGAAGGCTGGTCCAAGCTTTCTCTTAAATCCTCTTCTTGCTCCTCTCGCTCCAAGAGACCTGCAAAACAAGTTATACCTTCCTCAAACCATTATGACCACA
>LPNX011056366.1:277108-314005 GCA_001517045.1 Pseudotsuga menziesii
ATACGTGAGTTTACCCAAGAGCAACCCGCGAATATATGCATGCGCGACTTGCAAAACACAAGAGTCGCGAGTGATGCGCGAGTTGCACATAAGGAGAGTCGCGCATACACAAAAAACACATTTTTAAGGTATTTTTGGGCATTTTCAGACTTTGGTGTCTTCTGGAAATTTTTAGCTAAATGAAATACCTTTCCAACGGTGCAGAAATGAGGTCAAACGGAGTTACAGAACTCAAGATATGGGTCCTCCAAGATAGGTGTTTTTTCAGTGACTTTCATGAAGTGTCGTCATGCGACGGAAACATGGGAAAGTGGTCACAGGAAGATATGTGTCAATTTGGGCTATAACAGTGAATTACAATGTTAGAATTGATAAAAATGCATAGTGAATTTAAGTGGACAAGAAGCACAAGTTTGACAACAATAATTGGACACCATAATCATTAATCTGTGTACAATACATCCATGATGCAAAGAATTAAATTAGAATACTATAGGAGTGATTTGAATCCTTGACTCTAGACATGACTAACTTTGGGAAAATCATCACTAAATACTCACTAGTGCAACTCTAGACAACTAAAACAATGAAAATTCAGTTAATTGACCATGGTAGGTGAGAAAATGTGCCTTATTCCTCAAATCCTGCAAAGGAGGTGCATTATTAACTAAGGGTGAATTGAATGTGTCCCGTTGGATTTGACTCAACATTGCCCAGGGTGAACTGAAGGTGGAACTCCTGTAACTCAGAGTGGGATCCTAAAATCTAGGGATTGGTCTTTGGAGATCGTAATATCATGCATGAAAGTGCATCAAGTGGTAGGTGGGCACTAGATAACTTCTCGATGGAGCTAATGAAGTGACAACAACATCCTAAGCTAGGCAACTAATAAAATAAACTAAGGCGGACAGGGGAGGATTATAATAATCCTAACATTTGTATGGGTTCATTTTGGATTACCCACTTCCATTATATCTTCCTAGTAGAGATATATGAGATAACAATTTTGTTAGGTTAAAAAACAACTCGCTTTGGTGAAGTAGTGTGGGAAATATGATAAACAAACAACATATTTGTTGCTAAGGAGGGCACATACATGACATTGTTGAACACTCCATGCTCGAATTGAAGTGAACCATTCCCAACAACTAGGATTTGAGAATCATCTCCCATGTGTATTCTTGGAACACCAATGATATCTATAAAATAAAATGATTCTTTAGGGGAAACCATGTGTTTGGAGGCTCCTGAAACAATGAGGAAGGCTTATGATTATGAAAATACAGCCTTCAATGCATGGCATCTCTCATGATCATCGGTATTGCTTCCATAATCAATCTTCTTTGCGCCTTCTGGGAGGGAAATATTATTCTTTTCAAGAATTCTTCTTATTTGATCTATAGTTTTCTTCTTACATAAATTATCTGGATGGTTTCCTCTTTTTCAATACGGACACTTAGTCTTTTCAAACCTCTTATGCTTATTCTTCTTGGAACCTGAGGCTCCTTTTGAAGGATTAGGATTCTCCTTTGGTTTGGTTTCAGTGTTTTTTTTTGTCCTTTTCCCCTTCTGCTTCCCTTTTTCTTGTGCATTCTTAATCTCCCCAGCCAAAAGATCTTTATTATTGGAGGCTTTTAGGACTCCCATTTGGATCAACTTATCTTGTTCTTGGATCAAGGATTTAGTGAATGCATCAAGTGAAGGCATTCACTTGTTTGGGGTTATTGGTCTCCTGAAGTGGTAGGTGGACATAAAAACTGAAATTTAGGGCCAATCTTACTCAGAATGGATAGCACAAGTTGCTCATCCTTCTTGTCAATTCCACACTATTTGCATCACATGACCAAAGACTTGATTTGGTGAAAAATTGTTGTATGGATTCGAAATTGTTGGGTTGAAGAGAAATTAACTCATTTTCCAAAATGTGGCCTCTCATCTCATACTAATTTCCAAACTATTAGAGATTCATCCATAATTCTCTTGGGGTTTTTAATCTATCAAGTTGGAAGAGAAACTCCCTGGAGATATGAATACACAAAACCAAAAGCTTCATACAATTTGTTCAGGTAATTCGATGTCTCTAAAGCCTATTGGGGTTCAAGATACTTACCCATTGTGACCCTATAAATACCTATAAAGACCCTTGTTTTGTAATACTATCTACATATCTCCCCTCTAATACAGATAAATGAAGGGTGTGAGGATTCTTAGTGTTAAGGCAGTTGAATTATCCATTTTGCATCTATGGGAGCAGTACAATTCTTCTGAATTCTTCACAAAACCTGCATAAAGCTCTCAAATCGAAGATAATAGCTCTGTAGAACTCTAATACCATGTAAAATTATCAATTCCACAAGATCTTCAATATGTATTGAATCTTACTATGAAGAAGTATGAAGGAGGGTGAATTACGATGTTAGAATTGATAAACATGCATAGTGAAATTAAGAAGACAAGAAGCAAATATTTTACAACAATAATTGGACACAATAATCATTAATCTGTGTACAATACATCCATGATACAAATAAGTAAATATGAATCCTCTATGAGTGATTTGAATCCCTAACTCTAGACATGACTAACTTTGGGAAAATCACCACTAAAGACTCACTAGTGAAACTCCGGACAACTGAAACAATGAACAGTCAGTTAACTGACCATGGTAGGTGAGAAAAGGCACCTTATTCCTTAAATCATGAAAAGGAGGTGTATTATTAACTGAGAGTAAACTGAATGTGTCCCATTGGATCATGACTCAACATTGACTAGGGTGAACTGAAGGTGGAACTCCTGTAACTCAGAGTGGGATCCTAAAATATAGGGATTGGCCTCTAGAGATCCTAAACTCATGCATGAGGGTGCATTAAGTGGTAGGTGGGCCCTATATAAATTCTCCATGGAACTAATTAAGTGACAACAACATCCTAAGCTGGGAAACTAATAAAATAAACTAAGGTGGACAAGGGAGGATTATAATAATCCTAACATTTGTATGGGTTCATTTTGGATTACCTACTTCCACTATATCTTCCCGGTAGAGATATATGAGATCTCAAATGTGTTATGTTAAAAAAAATCTCTTTGGTGAACTCGTGTTGGCGATCTGATAAACAAACAACAAATTTGCTGCTAAGGAGGGCACATACATGACATTATTAGACACTATGTGCTCGAATTGAACTGAACCCTTCCCAAAAAATAGGATTTGAGAATCATCGCCTATGTGTATGCTTGGACCACCAGTGATATCTATACAAGAAAATGATTCTTTGGGGGAAACCATGTGGTTGGGGGCTCCTGAATCAATGAGAAAGGCCTGTGATTGTGAAAATCCAGCCTTCAATGCATGGCATCTCTCATGATCATTGATCTTTCTTCCATAATCAATCTTCATTGTGCCTTCTGGGAGGGAAATGTTATTCTGCTCAAGAATTCTATCCATTTTATCTATAGTTTTATTCATACATAGATTCTCTGGATGGTTTCCTCTTTTTCAATACAGACACTTGGTCTTTTCAAACCTCTTTTGCTTATCCTTCTTGGAACCTGAGGCTCCTTTTAATGGATTAGGATTCTCCTTTGGTCTAGTTTCAATGGTTTTTTTTGTCCTTCCCCTTCTGCTTGTGCATTCTTGGTCTCCCTAGCTAAAAGAGATTTATTATTGAAGGATTATAGGACTCCCATTTGGATCAACTTATCTTGTTCTTGGATCAAGGATTCAGTGAATGCATCAAGTGAAGGAATTCACCAGTTTGGGGTTATCGTTCTCCGGGAGTGGTAGGTGGATACAAAAACTAAAAAGTCAGGGCCAATATTACTCAGAACCGGGATAACACAAGTTTCTCATCCTTCTTATCAATTCCACATTATTTGCACTACATGACAAAAGACTTGAATTTGGTAAAAAATTGTTATATGGTTTCGAAATTGCTGGGTTGAAGAGCAATTAATTCATTCTCCAAAATGTGGCCTCTCAGCTCATACTAATTTTCAAAAAATGATTCAAGCTTCATCCATACTTTTCTTGGGGGTTTTAATCCATCAAGGTGGAAGAGAAACTCATTGTAGATATGAATACACAAAACCAAAAGCTTCATCCAATTTATTTAGGTACTTCGATTTCTCTAAATCCTGTTGGGTTTCAAGCTCCTTACCCATTGTGACCCTATAAAGACCCTTGTTGTGTAATACTATCTACATATTTCCCCTAAAATCCAAATAATTGAAGGGTGCAAGGATTCTTAGTGTCAAGGAAGTTGAATTATCCATTTTGCAGCTATAGAAGCAGTATAATTCTTCTGAATTCTTCACAAAACCTTCATAAAACTCTCAACTCGAAGATAAACTAGCTTTGTAGAGCTCTGATGCCATGTAAAATTATCAATTCCACAAGATCTTCAACATGTATTGAATCTTACTATAAAGAAGTATAAAGGAGGGTGAATTATGATGTTAGAATTGATAAACATGCATAGGGAAATTAAGCAGAAATAAAGCACAACTTTGACAACAATAACTGGACACAATAATAATTAATTTGTGTACAATACATCCATGATACAAAGAAGTAAATTCCAATCCTCTAGCAATGATTCGAATCCCTAACTCCAGACATGACTAACTTTGGGAAAATCACCACTAAAGACTCACTAGTGCAACTCTCGACAACTGAAACAGTGAACAGTCAGTTAACTAACCATGGTAGGTGAGAAAAAGGTGCCTTATTCTTCAAATCATGCAAAGGAGGTGCATTATTAATTGAGAGTGAACTGAATGTGGCCATCGGAGCATGACTCAACATTGACTAGGGTGAACTAAAGGTGGAAATTCTTTAACTCATAGTGGTATCCTAAAATATAGGGATTGGTCTTTGGAGATCCTAAACTCATGCATGAGGGTGCATCAAGTGGTAGGTGGGACCTAGGTAACTTCTCCATGAAACTAATGAAGTGACATCAACATCATAAGCTAGGAAACTAATAAAATAAACTGAGGTGGACAAGGGAGGATTATAATAATCCTAACATTTTTATGGGTTCATTTTGGATTACCCAGTTCCATTATATCTTCCCGGTATATATGTATGAGATATCAGCTGTGTTAGGTTCAAAAACAACTCGATTTGGTGAACCAGTGTGGGTCATCTAATAAACAAACAACAAATTGCTAAATAGGGAACATACATGACATTATTGAACACTCCATGCTCGAATTGAACTGAACCCTTCCCAAAAACTAGGATTTGAGAATCATCTCCGATGTGTATGCTTGGACCACCAGTGAGATATATATAAGAAAATGATTCTTTGGGGGAAACCATGTGGTTGGAGGCTCCTGAATCAATGAGGAAGGCTTGTAATTGTAAAAATCCAGCCTTCGGTGCATGGAATCTCTCATGATCTTTGGTCTTACTTCCATAATCAATATTCCTTGCACCTTATGGGAGGGAAATATCATTATGCTCAAGAATTATGTCCATTTGATCTATATTTTTCTTCATACATGGATTCTCTGGATGGTTTCCTCTCTTTCAATACAGACACTTGGTCTTTTCAAACCTCTTATGCTTATCCTTCTTGGAACCTGAGGCTCATTCTGAAGGATTGGGATTCTCCTTTGGTTTGGTTTCAATATTTATTTTTATCCTTCCCCTTTCGTTTCCCCTTTTTCTTGTGCATTTTTGGTCTCCCCATCCAAAAGAGCTTTGTTATTGGAGGCTTTTAGGACTCCCATTTGGATCAACTTATCTTGTTCTTGGATCAAGGATTCAGTGAATGCATCAAGTGAAGGAATTCACCAGTTTGTGGTTTCCGGTATCCTGGAGTGGTAGGTGGACACAAAAACTGAAAATTTAGGGCCAATCTTACTCAGAATGGATAGAACAAGTTGCTCATCCTTCTCTTCAATCCCACATTGTTTGCACTGCATGACGAAGGACTTGAATTTGGTGAAAAAGTGTTGTATGGTTTCAAAATTGATGGGTTGAAGACAAATTAATTCATTCTCCAAAATGTGTCCTCTCAGCTCATACTAATTTCCAAACAATTATTCAAGCTTCATCCATACTTCTCTTGGGTTTTTTAATCCATCAAGGTGGAAGAGAAACTCCCTGGAGATATGAATACACAAAACAAAAAGCTTCATCCAATTTGTTCAGATACTTTGATTTCTTTAAATCCTGTTCGGGTTCGATCTCCTTACACATTGTGACCCTATAAATACCATTGTTGTGTAATACTATATGCATATCTCCCCTCTGATCCAGATAATTCAAGGGTATGAGGACTCTTAGTGTCAAGTCAGATGAATTATCCATTTTGCAACTATATGAGTAGTACAATACTTCTGAATTCTTCACAAAACCTGCATAAAACTATCAACTCGAAGATAAACCATATCTGTATAGCTCTAATACCATGTAAACTTATCAATTCCAAAATATCATCAGGATGTATTGAGTCTTTCTATGAAGAAGTATGAAGGAGAGTGAATTATGATGTTATAATTGATAAACATGCATAATGAAATTAAGCGGACAGGAAGCACAAATTTGGCAACAATAATTGGACACAATAGTCATTAATCTGTGTACATGAATACATCCATGATACAAAGAAGTAAATTCAAATCCTCTAGGAGTGATTCGACTCCCTGACTCTAGACATGACTAAAGAATCACTAATGCAACTCTGGACAACTGAAACAACGAACAATCAGTTAAATTATCATGGTAGGTGAGAAAAGGTGCCTTATTCCTCAAATCATGCAAAGGAGGCACATTATCAACTGAGAGTGAACTGAATGTGGCCCATTGGAGCATGACTCAACATTGACTAGGGTAAACTGAAGGTGGAACTCTTGTAACTCAGAGTGGGATCCTAAAATCTAGGGATTGGTCTCTGGAGCTCCTAAACTCATGCATGAAAGTGCATAAAGTGGTAAGTGGGCCCTAGATAACTTCTCCATGGAAATAATGAAGTGACAACAACATCCTAATCGAGGAAACTAATAGAATAAACTAAGGTGGACAAGGGAGGATTATAATACTCCTAACATTTGTATGGATTCATTTTGCATTACCAACTTCCATTATATATGATCGATATTCAAAATTTATCGGGAAGTTTTGGTCAACTTTGTGGGAACTTATGGACACCAACCTGAAGAAGGGCATTGCTTTTCATCCACAAACCGATGGTCAGGCTGAAGTAATCAGCTACACAATGGTACATATACTCCAAGGGTATTGTTCTAAGCATCCTAAGCTTTGGGATGAACCATTGCAGTATGTTCAACATGCCTACAACCATGCCATACACTCTTCTACACAAAGATATCCGTTTGATACATGTTTGGTTACTTTCCAAAGTCTCCTTTAGACTTTGTTTATGGGAAAAATTCTATGGAAAATGGACAAGTTGATGTAGATAAGGCCTTGAAGTTCATCCAACAGATCCAGTTGATCCACCATGTGGTACAAGAATAGTTGGATAAGATCCAAGTCAAACAAGATTAGGCATGACCAACATCAAGTGGATCGTCATTTTCAAGTAGGTGATCAAGTGTGGACTCATATTTGTAAAGACCAACTCAAAGGTGATGGAAAAAAAACTTAAGCCACTGAGGTATGGACCCTTCACAATTTTAGATAAAGTTGGTACTAATGCTTTATGGTTATATTTACCTCCATATATTTAGATGTACTTCGTTGTAAATGTGTAAAAATTGAAATTGTATGATCCTCCAATCATATCATGGATCAAGAGGAGAATGTTCATGCTCCATTTGTTGATGACTTTGCACCTGAGTATCTTAATGAGTTGTATAAGGACATCATTCTTGAGAACAGTGAGAGATTCATGAAGGGGATACGTGGAATACCTTCATGTGGGTCTTAAAGGAATGCATCCAAGCAAAGCACGATGGATAGAGACTGAAAAGGTGATGGATCTATACCCTCACTTAGTTGTTGAGTGATTTCAGGATTTTGGCAGTCCCAAAAATTTTAGTAGGGGGGTTTGATCTAGGAGGATCTCCTACTTGACCAAAATTTTAAATTATTCAAATGCTTAAGGTTACAGCTACATAGAGATCGTCGATATCTTTCCAACTCTACTAGTTTCGTCAAATTTCGGATTTATATGAGAAAGTTACGCCATTTTTAAATTTTTTGGTGGAGCAGTCAAGAGTCGAAAGTCACGCGTGCATTTTTGTTGGCTATTGGTTGACAGTTTTGGTTTACAATATCCGACATCAGTAGTTGAGAGTCAAGAGTCAAAGTGTATTATGTTTTCTAACAGTGTCGAATCCTAGCCCCCGATGTCGGGGGCCAATGAAATTGGGACTAGACAGTTGAAACAAGTCGGCAATGGAAAGTCACCGCCGGATAGTCGACATACTCCAGATCGACGATCCAACAGCACTCGACGTCAAGTTTTATCAACGACTCTAATTTGAACTAAATATTATGACCGAGATTTGTTTTTTTGGGATTACAGATATCTTTGGACACGTATCTTTGAATTCAATCCTCATTTCGTGCAATTTTTCTCTTGATTCAGTCCTGGATTCTTATCCTACATGTAATTTGGGTATCAAGATGAATTTTGTCCCAAATTGGGAACATTATCCACAGATCTAATTCTTCAATTTAACAAATTGTTTATACATGGCCAGACAGACGATCAAGGAAGTCGAGGAAAGCAAAGAGAGGAAGAAATACACTGTTGGAACAATAAGAGTCCGGTGGAATTCATTATACATAACACTTCATACTGTAGAAGTAGAAAATGTGTTGTCCAATGATTGCAGATACTGCATGGAATACTGAGATTCTCCATTTGTATGCTTAAGGTATCGCATTGGTTGTGTCTATTGTCTTTATACATTCATATTTTTGTAACTCTCTAGAATTGATGTAACCTTTTATTGAATAATTAATAAATCAGTCGCATTGGAAATGGACCTAGAGGTGTAGACATTCTGAGCTGAACTCTGTTAACAAGTTGTAGTCTTCAATTTAGTGGTTGAATTTCTTTGTTTATCCTCATAATGTTGTTTGTATTGTTCTCTTTAATCTTATTGTTTATGTCTTCTTGAAGTTTAGCAATTACAGAACAATTCACATTTAAATTCTTGTTGGTTAATTAAAATATTCTGGATTTTCCGGATCACACCCCCTCATAGAGATATAATAAGTCATTTGATAAACAAATAAATACAAGCAGTAGATGTGTCACTGAAAAATTAAGAGAACATGTACCATTGATTGTTTCATTTAAATCCAATGGCGTATGGGGATTTCTTTGTGATTGGATGAGTATAATGGTATATTGACTAAACAAGTGATAGAAAAATTTAAAAAGATAAAAACATATTATATTTGAAACAAATATCTTTGTTATTAAATATATCTAAGAATATAAATATTTATGGACTTACAAATTTAAGGAATCCACCATGAACAAAATTAGAGGAATTCCAATTGCATATCTTTTTACGAAATGTTCATTTATTGGGAGTGTAAGATGCTTAATATACCTAACATGTTTGGTTCTAGATGACTCTTCCCTACCACTAGTAGTTCTAGATGTATCATCCCTACCTTTATAAATGTTAGAAAACTCCTCCCTACCATGAGTAGCGTCGATGTCACCTTGAATTTTCCTCGGTCTACATTGTGATGAAAAATTGTGCCATGGTGATCCAATGCCTATATATTTAAGGGGGTATTACATGAGAAAGAGGGATATCTTACATTTTTTCAAGCAATCCTATCATTGACTCTATCTTAGGGAATCTCTCAACCAATCCCCCAAAACTATAAAATATCAAAATAGTTGACATTTAAATTTAAGATAAACTTGTAAGTATGGAAACACATATTTTTTTACATGAGGGGCATAATGAAACATCATAACCCATCCAACCATCTAGTTTCCCTTGATGTGGGTTTATATGTAACAATCAATGTAAATATGCATTTTCCTAGTATTAGGAATCACACATGAATTGTGTTACTGCCAGGATATCAAAAGTGCTCAAACATCATGGATTTTGTTATATTATATTTTGGACATCACAATAATTAATCTTGTTTGCATAAAGTTTTCTATTTCCCTCCTTGTAAGACACAATATTGTATTTCCTTGGGAATCGTTTCAATGATAGTGTCAAGTCTTTAGGCAAGTGATCAACAAAAAAATGTCTCTTTCTCAAAATGTAACGCTTACATGTCTCAAAGTTGCAATTTCCATCAATTTTTCAACATTATAATCTTGGGGAGGAGGGTTAGGATTAGTCTCTAAGTTTTACCTTTTTGTCTAAGTTGGTTTGGAAGAATAGGATTAGGTTCATAGTTTTCATTTTCTCACTCTTGATTTGGAGGGTTGGGATTATGCTTTTGGTTTTTCCTTTCTACCTCTTGGTTTATAAGGTTGGGATTACACTCCTACTTTTCTCTTTCCCCCTCTTGGTTTGAGGGGTTTTGGTTTTGATTTTTTAGCTCAATGTTCCCCAGGTTAAGTTTTTGAGGCTTTTCCATATAAAACAAAACAAGGTTCCTCTATTTAATATATAAAACATTTCCATTAACCAAAAAATATTGTTTGGGTAACATAATAAAAATAAAATCAATGATTTAAATCAAAAGAATATAAAAAAACTCTACCTCAACAATGATTCCCACGACAATTGAAATTTGTGTTGTTCCTTCTTGGTTGACTATAATAATGCGATGTCCAATAGTTACTGTGATTTTACATTTCAATTGAATGTTTGTGTTGATCAAGGGGTGGGTCCATGCTATTATCCACAATGCAACATTTTTCAACCTAGTCTTTTTGAAAGGATGAGAGAAATCAGTGAGGTAGGGCAAGCCTTTTTTTTCATGAGTAGGTAACAAATGTACATTTTATAATGCATATGCATATGAATTTTATAATTCACATACATAAGTGTTATATGCATATGCATCTTTAAATTCTAGTCACTATTGTGGTGTTATGCTTAACACCCCTAAGGACGAGGATGAAAAACGCCTTTGAATTGTGGTTTCGGGTCTTAAGAATGCATTGAGAAATTCCACATTGGCATAAAATATTGGATGAAATTTGTGCAGCCCCAAGTTGTTATCATTCTTATGCCAATTACATGGCAATAAAATAATAATTTATGGGCATACAAACAAGCTTTACATGGCATGCCAATTTTTTTAGCGTGGTCTAGTAAGTGCTTGTTCATGCAAATAATATACACAACATGGGTACAAATTACACAGTCTAGGGAAAAATTACTCACATTTATAATATTACATGTTAAAGATTGATATGCAAATAATATCCAATGTCTTTTACTCCAAATACTTCTTTTTCTTTTACTTTCTTTCAAATTTTTAATTTAGCATAATAAATGTCTATTCATCGGAGTAGTTGGAGTGCCCATGGAATTTTGTGTTACTAATTCACAACTAGCTCATTGAGTTTTCATGGATCCAAGCACTATAGTCTATAGTATTTGAGTTTAGATCTTTCATTCCTTGTTGTCATGGCATTGATTCAAGTGTAGTTTATGTCCCATTCATCTTAGCAAAGAAGAACAATGTTTTACATATAATGTATTACTAATAACTCCTTTATATACCCTTTGTCCCTTCTCGCAGGTCTCCTACATTAACTTCAAGCTTGGCCAACGTTTATCTCCTACAAAGTCAAACATGCCTCTACTAAGATTTTGGGCTTGGAAAGAAATGTTGTAGAACCTTTTCTTTTTGTCAATGATCTTTTAATAGAGGGAATCCACCAAATGATTTGAATATATATGCTTCTATCTTAAGTGGTTCTTTCTGGGATGATATGTGATATATGATTGTTTTTATTCCTAATATTATATCATATAGAATGTAGTGAGTTGTTTTGCCTATCGTAAATTCCACTTAGTCGCATGTGATCAATAAAGACCTCTCCCAAGTTTGGATAGATCTCAAAAATGAGATTAATTTATAAGTTTAAAAACATGTGGCCTCTATGGAAGGATTTTTAAAGTGGGTTAATCATTCTTAGGGATCTTTCATTTTTGGCAGTCTTTTATATATTTTGCACTATAGGTTTCTTAGTTATAAAATTCATACTAAAGTAATGGCAAAGTTGGTATTATTGTAGGAATAACCATCATTTTTGGAATAGATCATTATTTTGTATGAAATTATGGCACCAAAACTTTGATATAGGAGTTGAATGCTTCACCTTAATCTCAATATAGTAAAAAGTGCAAGAATCAAGTTGCTTCATCGAATCCTGAGGCATCCATTTAACTATCATAGGATTAAATATCCACCTTGGAATTCCATTTTAAAAGAATAACCTAAACTTCAAGAAAATCCTCCTCCAACACTATTCAATTTTAGGTTAGGAATTTTTCAATAGGGATTTTGGTGAATAACAACTCGTGATGGTGTGATATAGGATGCTAATGTCTACAATAAATGGGTAGTATATTATTGATTTTCCGTAAACTCTCTCCATTTTTCCATTAAAATCGACAACTTTAGGTTCAATAAGTTCCATTTAACTATACAAGCCATCCTTATTTTCTTGTTTAGTCTAAGAGGGATTATCTACCACAAATTGTGTATAAAATCAAAAGAGTATATGTAAAACAATGCTCATTTAACTTGATAAAGTGTGTTTGAAAAATTAGTGTGACTATAACAACAAATATGACCAACATTGATCCATCTTAAACCCAAACCTATCAAGCATCGAGAGGGATCCAATTACTTGAGGTGTATTTATTTTTTATCTTAAACTTTTTACACACCGAGAAAAAAATTAGACCTCAAGAAATTTTATCCCTCTCGGTACTTGATAGATCCAGGTTTAAAATGGATCTATGTTGTTTTTAATTTATTTTATTTTATGAGCCGACATAATGTGTGTAATTTTTTAAGTGGACATCCAACCAACATGTTCTTATTATTATGTTAAATTTATTGTATTAGCGACATGTAATTTTTATTATTTTATTTTATTTTGTAACATAGCGTTGCATTATGTGTCAACATCTTCCACATACTAGGTTGTAGAGCACCTTGCTACTCTCAATGCAAAAGATTCAACATACAATTGGATTCATTAGATTATGGAATGAAGATACTTAAGAAAATCAACAAGAAACACATACAAACTCACAACTTAGTCACAAACATTGGTGCGATATGTTGGACAAATATCTCAACTTTGATTTCTCATTAATAAAGTAAATCTTTAAAACAAGATATGTTACAACACAACTTAAAATACAACTATGAATCTACTATTAAACAACTACAATTCAATGACCCATTACAATCTAAAGATAAGGTAGAAATAATATAACTAAGGCAACACAAAGAATTTCATTTCTCGTTTATTCATCTCTCATATTACATACATGTGCACAAATGTTAGGAAGATGAAGACACACATACAAGAAGATAGTCCACTGTGATTTATTTATGATCAAGCATAATTTCTTGTTGAGTTTTTTTGTCCACATTACCACATCCACATTGAGTTTGGTCATGAGTGTTTACATCCAATAATGTGTTAAGTTAGTGCAACACAATTTTAGGCATAATTAGTTTAGTGCAACACAAAAACTAAGGATCATACAAGTGTCCACAACACAATGCCAAATTCTAAATTTACACCTTTGATACAATGGCCATATCTATGCACCTTTATTAGAAAAATTTCTAAGTTAAACCTCCATTTGGTGTAGTTTTGGAGTTAATTGCTCTCTAACTCCATCCAAGATTAGGGGATCATAGGTAAAGTTGTTGGTTAGTAAACTAGAGATGTTAATTACATGCATTAATGATTTGCTTCTAACATTGTGGATAACGGTTAGTATGAAAGTTGCATAAAAGGGAGTCCCCCCTCATTTGTAGTGAGTGGAATCAATCAAATAAAATATTGTTACTTATTGAGTACCACTTGATGCATTCCTTCCAATCATAAATGTTTTTTTTTTCTTTTTCCTTTTCAAATAAACGTATGGTAAGTGTCGTCTAATAATTTTGATAACGATTTGGATTAAACATTTGATTATTCATGGTTGAATCTCACTTAAGGAGTGTGTTGAAAATATACTTGAAGCTTTCACAACAATTTTTATGTCCTTAAAAGTATCTTGATTATGATAAAAAAACATACACTTGAAAAATAAGTTTCCAAAATTTAGAAATCGAGTTGAAAATATTTAAGGTAAATTTCATTGCTAATATTAAATATTGCAACATGTTTATGATTTTGAATTAACTCTTGCATCCACATTATTCATGGTATTAAAGAGGTATATAACATCCCTTATATCATGGGGTTCACTCTCTTATATCGTGAGGATTATCAATATTGATTTTGAACATAATTGTTCTAGTGGTCCCATCTCTAGGTGAGCCATTTTACTACAGAACCATGCTTAAACAATGGATATGCTTCAATGGTAAAAATATAATCACATTGAGCTATTTTTTTTGGTTTAAACTAGTAGATTTATAAGAATGCATATGATATTTTGTATATATGAACATTTATATTAAATAAGGTATGTAGTTATTTTGTTTATAACCTCATTAATGACATATCACCAAGTTAAATTGAGAGTCATAGTAATGAGTAATCATTACTTCATTTAGTAGATAGGTGTTAGTTGCATGCTTTAATGATATACCGATATACAGAGGTAGTGGAAATGTGTTAATATGAAGGTTGCATTAAATTGAGACTCCCCCCCATTGTAATCAATTTCATTCATTTGAGTACCTACTACATGGAGATGTATTCGACCATCTTTTAGGATTTGGAGATGCATTCCAAACCTTGGGTGTGCAAGTATATGCAACTATGCGTTTCTTTCTTCGTACTATATTTTCATGCGTAAAATGAGGAGCATACATTATTTTTTCTACAAGTTTTAGATGACGTGATAAAAGTTTACAATAGCTTCAAATCACCTCCTTGGTTAAGGGTTATGATTAAAACCCATTAATTAGTAGGGGAAACTTTACTATTACAAGAGACCTCCTCATTGTAAAGAAAATGACATAGTGTTAGTAAACAAACTTATAGAATTAGTATATATGTGTAACTTATTGAATTGTAAGTAGATGAGTGCAACCTTGTAGAATTAGTATATTATTGCAAGAGACTTACTCATTTTAAAGAAAATGACAAAACTTTACTAAACAACCTTATAGAATTAGTATTGAATTGTAAAATGACGAGTGCAAGGCCCACAACTAAAAATAAATGGGTGCAACTTTATATATGTAACATATTGAATTGTAAAATGATCTAATACATTTCTTTTTGTTTTGTATTTTTATGAACTTTTCAATTAATACATGTCATATTTTATTAATGAATAATCAGGAAATCAATGAAATGAAAATGTCTTCCTTCCAATTCTAGGAATTGCAAAGGCATTAGAATCTTTACAAGTAACCCTAGCCATTTGTTTATTTTTTTGTTGTTTATTTAAATTATAGTTTCACTTGCTAAGTTTGAACCTCGACCTCACCCAAATAATCTCCCACTAGTTACCAATTTTCATAATTTTAAATAAAAAAATCATTAGTTCACCTCCCTTAAAACATTTCAAGGGATCCTAACCGAACCCAACCCCATGATTATTAGTGTCTCTAGGGTGAAGGAAACCCATGGTTAAAGTGTCGGCTCATTGTGATGAAAATGTAGGTTTTAGTTGCTATATATAAATAACCTATTCGATTGTCCATTGTGAACGATCAAGGCAAGCATTATTCAGCCTGCTGCAGAACATGTAATTTTTGTGTTTTTTGGTCAGAGAAACTATTCCAATTTTTGGAGACAAAATCTAGCTTAATGTAAGAATGAGCTGAGAACTGAGATTCCAACGTCGGGTACTTCTGGTGGACTCCCACAGACCAACGTGGGTAGCTGAGTACAATTGCTTCTCAACGCAGTCGAAGAGATTCCAATGGGCACTATTATTATAAAAAAGGAGTGGCCAGAGGTTAACTCGTTTGATAAAAAGGAGGGAAATATGAATATTGTGCTGGGCCCAGAAAAGATTACTTATTCTTTGGTCTCTGGGGAGCTCAGTGAAAAAGAAAATGTCCAGTCCTCCGCCGTCCTATCAGACGCAGAATCTCGAGTTAATGGAGATGGAACCGGTGGGGAAGTGGTCGATCAACCAATTTCCTTCGGGGGGCAATTGGAAATAACAGTGCATGGCAGCGATGAATTCGCCGACGGGAAGGTATGCAAATTCTGTTTTGTTGGAAACAGAGAGATCAGCGATCTTCTCATAGAATGCAGTCACGTTCATTGCATGTACAAATTTTACCACTTGAGTTGTCTGAAACCGCCGCTGGTAGTCCCTCCTCTACCTGGATGGTACTGCCCTTCGTGCCTTTGTAGAGCTTGTCTCACTGACGAGAGAGACGACTGTGTTATTCTGTGTGATGAGTGTGATGAGGGTTATCATTTCTACTGTCTCAGTCCTCCATTGGATCGGGTACCGCCAGGAAAGTGGTATTGTCCAACCTGCAAACCGAGACAGAAAGGGCAGAGGGGCAAAAAAACCAGTAAAGTACCAAAATGCCCAAAGCCCAGAAAAAATGCAAGCAGAAACACGAAGAAGATTTGAGCGAATAAGCATTGTACAGAGTTCCACAAAATCATCCATTTTCATTTTTTGAATTTCGTGAATCTTATTGAGGGAAGTTGTGTCAGGTGGTATTTGAATTTGGTGAATTTTTTTGACCCTCTAGCTCTAGGTTATTGTATTGGAGTCACAAGAGCTTATGGGTGGCTGTGTTCATGCATGTAATTTGTATTTCGTGAATTTTTTTGACAGAGGTTTCCTCTGTGGTGGTATTAGTGTTCCACGAGCTTGAGATCAAAGTTTAGATGCTTTCATATGCAACCGTTTTCTCTGGTCTGGTCTATTCCATCTATTACAGGCAATTCTTCATTGAAATTTGTTGGATGGGTATTTTAGGGAATTCATTGAAATTTGTTAAACGGTTACTCAATAATATTGGTGCCTGATTTACTGTAGGGCATTCTGGTCTATTCCATCTATTACAGGCAATTCTTCATTGAAATTTGTTGGATGGGTATTTTAGGGAATTCATTGAAATTTGTTAAACGGTTACTCAATAATATTGGTGCCAGATTTACTTTAGGGCATTTTCCTTTCTAATTGTGTCTGTACAAACGGTGATAATGATTGCATACGATGTAGATGTGTCAAATGTTACTCAATTTCTAGCTCTCCCAGATCAAATATTGGATCAATATTGTGCACTCCAAGTTGTTATCATGCATATACCAACAATCTTGTGACCCAAAAGTTGTTATCATGCATATGCTAACCACATGTTAATAAAATAACAATATAAGGACATACAAACAAGTTCTGCATTGTTATTATGCATATACCAACAATCAACAATATTGAGCACCCTAAAGTTGTTATCATGCATATGCCAACCACATGTCAATATGTCAATAAAATAACAATACAGGGACATACAAACAAGTTCTGCAGGGCATGCCAATGTTTTTTTTATGTATAGACAACATTAATCCAAATTACACTCTAAGGACAAGGTGAAAGATATTTAACTTCTACTCACAATTATAATATTACTGGTTAAAGATTGATTTGTAAATAATATGCAATGTGTTTTATTCTACATATTTATTCTTTTAGTTTGTTTCACTTTTTTTATTTGGTATAAATAGTTGGAGTGTTTATGGAATTGTGTTACTAATTCATAGCGAGCTCATTGAGTTTCCATGGCTCCAAGCATTAGAGTCTTTGAATTTAGATTTTTTGTTCCTTGTTGTCATGTCATTGATTCAAGTGTAGTTTATGTTGCATTCCTCTATGAGTCTTTAATAATGTATTACTGTCGAACTCCTTTGCATATCTTTTGTCCCTTCTCACAAGTTTTCTACATCAACTTCAAGTTTAGTCAATGTTTACCTCCCACAAAGTCAAACATGTCTCTCCTAAGGTCGTGGGCTTCGAAAGCAATGTTATAGTTACTTATTTAAATAAAGGGATTCCCCAATGATTTGAGGATATATGCTTCTTTCTTAAGTGGTTTTTTTGGTATGGTATGTGATATCTAATTATTTTGCTGCCTTGTAGTGAGTTGTTTTTATCAATAAAGACCTCTCCCAAGTTTGGTTTGGAGAGATCTTAAAGAGGGGATATGTGACCTTTTGTGGAAGGATTCTTAAAGAGTGTTGTATTCTTATATATATTTTGCACTATAGGTTTTTTAGTTATCAATTTTCGTACTAAATTACAAAGTTGGTATTATTGGAGGAATAGCCATGGTTCAGAAGAGATCATTATTTTGTACGAAATTGTGGCACCAAAACTTTAATATATGACTTGAATGCTTCACCTTAGTCTCAATCTAGGAAAAAGTGCAAGAATTAAGTTGCTGCATCCAATCATTGATTCCCGAGGCATCCATCTAACCATCATAAGGTTAAATATCCATCTTGGAATTCCATTTTGAGCCAAGAACCTAAACTTCAAGACAATCCTTCTCCAATACTATTCAATTTTAGGTTGGTATTTTTCTATAGCAAATATGAAAGTGATTAAACATACAATTGGATTTATTAGATTATGGAATGAAGATACTTCAGAAAATCAACAAGAAACACAAACAAACTCACAACCTAGTCGCAAACATTGGCGTGATAGGTTGGACAAATATCTCAACTTTTATTTCTCATTAACAAAGTTAGTTTTTAAATGAAGATATACACTATCAAACAACTACAACTCAATGACCCATTACAATATAAAGATAAGGTAGAAATAGTATAAAGGACAAAAACCCCAAAAAGCATTAGTAACTCATCTCGTAAATGAGATGACTGAAATTCTTCAAAAAATTCCACAAACTCCAATAGCGTTAACCACAATACCAGAAGATCAATTTTTCCAAATTACACAAAAATACCCAATTAGGGCTTTTTTAGAAATTAGGGCTTGTAGTCATTTTCTCTCTCTTGCCTAGCAGACTGCCCGGAAAGACTGTCTACTGCCCGGATCTGATCTGTATCTGTCAGTCTGCTGCTTGTTCGTACGGATCTAATGTCTGCTACCCGTTTACTTGCTCGGTGGTTTGTTTCTATGCTTGGTTGCCCTGTGACAGCTCTGCTGCTGCCCAGATGCCCTGTGGCAGCTTTGTTGTTGCCCGCAGCATGTCCCATGGCCTTACGAGCTAGCTCGTGGGTTGCCCTAGGGCCTGTGTAGACCTGAGATGCTACAGGACCCTCACGGGTCTGCCTACATGCTTCCCGGAGGGCCTATGTGGCCACAAAATCCCTCACGAGTCTTCCCTTTGGCTGCCTGAGGGTTGGTCGTGGGACAAACCCTCACTGGTATGCCTGTAGCAGGTTTCCCAAGGGTGCTGAGAGGGACAATGCCCTTTTGTGGCCTTCCCAAAAAATAGAAGAGGGTAGCCCATGATGGAGAGGGCTGCCCGAAAATCAAACCCTGCTGCCCGAAATAGAAGGAGCTTCCCAGAACGTGAGAAGTTGCCTAGAACATGAGAAGCTGCCCAGAATTGGAAAGGAGACTACCCGATGAGAGAAGCAATTTGTTGCTGAAGATGAGGGTTTGGTAAAAATCCATAAGACAAAAAAATAATAGAAACCCTAGCTTAGGGTTTTCCTTTAATGGATGATGATGCCCTAGCTAGACTCATCCATGCCAGGGCACAATCACAAAAATCTTCGTCTTCAAACTCAAATAGTTGGACCTGTGAGAGCAAGTGTGTGTGTAATAATGAATTGGCTTGATCTTCTTTTATATCCTTGAGTCACCTGTAAGTGGACCAAAATTAGAAAGAACAAAATAATATTATTTTATTCTTTTCTAATTTTCACTTTTACCTTTAGCCTTTCTGTGGTTGAAAAAGTCATTTATGTATTTTTTACTTTTACTTGTGTTCCTTTTTCCTGTGGTCCAAAAGTCCTTATGTATTTTTTTGTTTTGTTTTAAGCCTTCTTCAAGTGCCCTTGTGGTATTTTAATTCCATTCAAAGTACATCATTATAAACCAAGAGAGTTACTAATGCTTTTATCTCACACTCTGTGTGACAAGATTAGGTATTAGGGTATATTAACCAAGGGTAGCTAAGCCTTGGAGAAGAACACAAAGCCCATTAATCAAGGGTTAGAGTGTCACACATGCCCAGACCCAGTTTAGGGCTTATAGTGTCTTCTTGGTAACAGACCAGGTGCCTCAGCCAAGGGTTGCATAATTTGACCCTAGGTCAAATACTTGGTAACAGACCAAGCGCCTCCATTCTCCAAGAGAATGGATACTCAGAACTAAGCTGAGTCTACCGGTACTAGACTGGTCCACATCGTGGTCCTAGACCAGATGTCTACCATTCAACAGAATGGTCACTCAACACAAGGTTGAGTCCCCCCGAGGGTAGAGATGGGTCCATATCATAGTAAAGGACTAGATATCATCATTCAACATAATGATCACTCAACACTAGGTTGAGTCCACACCGTGGTCCCAGACCAGGTGTCCCCATTCTCCTAAGAGAATGACTCTCGATGCTGCTCAGAAAAATGAACACTCCCTCTCAGCGAGAGAGGCATTCTTTGCCGTACCAAGCTTATCACAAAAGTATATGAACTTTGATGCTAACACAGGCTTGGTCAAGATATCTACGATCTATTCGTTTGTACGAATGTACTGCAACTTCAGAGCACCTCTGTGCACTAGGTCTCTGATGAAATGATACCTCATTTCAATGTGTTTCGATCTATCATGAAACACCGGGTTCTCCGAAAGCTTTATGCAACTCTGATTATCACAATGGATGATCCTTGAGTCAAGCTTTCCCTTGAACAGATTAGATACAAGTTTTTTGAGCCAAATTGCTTCCTTGCAAGCATCACTTGCAACAATATACTCTGCCTTGGCTATACTCTGAGCTATGGAACCCTGCTTCCTATTGGACCAAGAGATCATTGATGATCCCATACTGAAGCAATAACTAGAGGTACTTTTCCGGTCAACTGCACTGCTAGCCCAATCTAAATTTGAATATCCAGATACAATACTCCACTGTTGGAAGTATACCTAAGCCCATAAGTGATAGCACCTCGCACATATCTGAGTACATGTTTGGTGGCTACCAAGTGTAGGTGCTTCAGATCGGACATGAACTGGCTCATTGCATTCACTATGTAATAGATTTCTAGTCTCATATGCACGGGATACATCAGGGAACCAATACGTTGTCTGTATAGAGTAGAGTCCACACTCTGTGAACTGGTGGTTGAGTCTCGCAAATTTGTGAAGTTGGTAGTCATTGGTACACTCATGGACTTACAATCCTGCATCCCAAATATCTGCAAGATATCCACTGCATACTTTCCTTGTGTCAGGAAAATCTCACATGGAATTTTCCAGACCTCTAAGCAAAGGAAGTAATGCATTGATCTGAGATCTTTCATCTCGAATTCATAGATAAGCTCCCTCTTACACTGATCTATCAACTGTTCATCACATGTAAGAAACAAGTCATCTACATATAGAACAAGTATCAAGACATGATTATGAACAACCTTAAAGTACAAGTTAGAATCTGTTGTACTTTTGGAAAACCCCAAGTTGTGGAGAAATACATCCATCCTGGCATACCAGACTCTTGGAGCCTGTTTTAGTCCATACAAGGATTTCTTCAGTTTACATACATGGGTCTTATTCTCATGAGTCACAAAGCCTTCAGGTTTTTCAATGTAGACTTGCTCCTCAATTTTTCCATTGAGGAATGAAGTATTTACATCCATCTGAATACTGCAGCAAGTGAAATGATGTTTCTAATGGTAGTATACTCGGAAACATGAGAAAATGTCTCATCATAGTTGATGCCTTCTTTCTGAGTGAATCCAAGAGCTACAAATATGGATTTATACTTTTCCACATTGGCATCTGCAACATACTTGATCTTATAAAGCCATCTGGAAGTCACTACTGACTTTTCTGTTGGTCCGGGAACAACTTCCCACACATCATTATTCATGATTGAATTGTACTCTTCAATCATCGCATCAACCCATACCTGTTTACTTGTTGCTTCTTTGTATGATGAAGGTTCTGCACTAATAAGCTGGATCATAAGACCAGAGTAAATATGTGGTATTATGCTTTCTCTTAAAGTTCCCGGAGAAGCTTTATGCTTTTCTCCTTCTTGCACTGTCTTTTGGTACCAAGCAAGTCTCCTTTTGGAAGGAGGAACTTCAAGTAGTTCTTCTGGTGGAATTTCAGTGTCCTCAGGTACATCTGGAATTTGATCCTCAAATTCCTCTAGGCTCCCTTTGAATTTCAAAATATGGAAACTCAAGTGGAGAAACTTCATCTTCCATTGAAAGCTCTAGTGCTTTATGAAACACAACTTCCTCATGAAATATCGCATCTTTCCTGACCTCAATGTGCCTTTATCCCGATATATAGACTCGATAAGCCTTCAAGCAATCACTGTACCCAAAAAATATACCTTTCTTACCGAAGGTCTCTAGCTTGGCCCTCCTTTCTTTTGGCACATGAACGTACAAGGGAGTACCAAATATCCTCATGTGATCAACTCCAGGTTGTTTTATTTTTATCATATAAGCTAGCATTAACTTAGGATCTTAACTGAGAGAATAACAAGCACAACAATCAAACACATAAGACAATGAACACAAATATTTTCCTCGAGGAAACCATAAAGGAGAAAACCCCACAACTTCCTCAGAGATAGAATCAACACCAAATAGCAAAGCCCCAAAAAACAGTAAGATGCTATCCTGACAGTAGTAGCCTCTTTCTCTTTAGCCCCAACAACTTCTTCTTCCTCAACTATGCGCTACAACTAAGTGTGAGTGAGTGTGTGTTAAATAGAGAGGCTCACTCTCTATTTATACTAATTCCTGACTTGACAATGACTCACTAGGGCCAACTTCTCTAGGAGAGTCTAATAACCCTAGTGCCCCGAAACTGCGGGGACTTTAACCCTTGAACAATAGGAGGGTTACCCACAATGACTTGACATGACTTGTTTACATTATAGAACCTCCCGATAGGAACATCGAGGCATGACATGACTCAAATACATTACAGACACTTCCCAGAATAAACATCGGGGTACAAGACATAAGATATACAAGTGAATACATTCCAAAGTTACAAATACATCAACACTCCCTCTTAACTAGGAAGGTATTCTTTAGACACAATTTTCATCACTGGTCTTCTTCTTTGTATCGACTGGATCATCTCGTCATCTTCATCTTCAAGTTGTCTTCATATTCAAGTCATCATCGTCTTCAAGTCTTCTTCATCTTCAAGTCACCTTCGTCTTCAAGTCTTCTTCTAATTCGCCTTCTTCTTCAAGTCTTCTTCATCACGGGATTTGGATCATCATGACTGCTGGATCATGACTGCTGGATCATCATCACTGTATCATCATCAAATATGGATCATCACTTGATCTGGATCATCATCAAGTCTAGATCATCATCACATCTAGATCATTACTTGATCTGGATCATCATCAAGTCTGGATCATCATCACATCTGTATCATCACTTGATCTGGATCATCATCATTGGTGCTATCTCTCGATTCTTCTTGTCACAGGAAATTCTATAGAGCCAACCCTTTTTCATGCTGGTTGTAGGCCTACCCTTCATGTAGGTTTTCATCGTCTTCAACACTTATATCTGACCATGGAGTGAACCATGTCAGAAAGTCCCACCTAGCTCTTACATCTAGCCATGGGAGGAACACATCCAAGAACCATGTCAGAAAGGCATGCCCAACACTCACATCTGACCATGGGAGGAACACATCCAAAACCCATGTCAAAAAAGTCCCAGCACTCACATTTGACCCCATCTTGTCATAAAAGCTCTGCACTTACGCCCGACCTCATTTTGTCAGAAAGGATCTGCTCTTACATTCGACCATGTTCGAAAACACCGCATCAAAAGGGCTCTTAGTCCCAGACTGAGGATTCTTGGTAATTGACCAGGTGCCTACATTCTCCCAAAGAATGGCATCAACCCTTATATCTAATCAAGTGGGAACACATCCCTCAATCACATCAGAATGGACATGCACTCACATCTGATCATGTAAGACTACATCCCACAGTCATATCAGAATGGCCCTCAGTCCCAGACTGAGTATTCCTGGTAACTGACCAGGTGCCTCCATTTCAAGAATGGCATTCAACACTGATATCTGATCATGTAGGAACCAATCCTACAGTCACATCAGAATGGCTCAACACTCACATCTGACATGGAAGGACCAAATCCTCTCACCATGACAGAATGGCTCAGCCCTTATATCTAACCATGGAAGGAACCTAATCCTCTCACCATGTCAGAATGGATCTAGGTCTCATCATTTCCCCTTGGAGGGAACCTCGATCTGGAGAACACCAAGCTTCTCCCTGAAGCACTCAAACTTCACTCTGGCCAATGGCTTCGTCAACACATCGGCTATCTGTTCGTCCGTCGCAGCATACTGGAGCTTCACTGCTCCTCTCTGCACCATTTCCCTGATATAGTGATACTTGATCTTTATACGCTTTGACTTGTCATGGAACATTGGGTTCTATGACAACTTCACACAACTCTGGTTGTCACAATATATAAAAGTAGCATCCAACTGGAGATCAAATAAATCAGACAGTAGCTTTCTCAGCCACACTGCCTCGCAACTAGCTGAACAAGCTACGACATATTCTGCTTCAACCGTACTCAGTGCCACACAGGACTGCTTCCTTCTAAACCAAGAGATCACACCTGATCCCATACTGAAGCAGCATCTTGAAGTGCTCTTCCTATTGATGGTACTGCCTGCCCAATCTGGATAAACATAACCCTTCAGGATAATCTTTTGATTTGCCTCGTACTTGAGCCCATAATCAATTGTACCCTTTAGGTACCTCAGAATATGTTTTGCAGCAATCAAGTGAACATGTCTCAGATCTGTCAGGAACTGGCTCAAGGTGTTCACAGCAAAGCAAATATCTAGTCTCATGTTCGTCAGGTACATCAAGGACCCAATCATCTGACGATACATCATAGCATAAACCGCTTATGATGAAGCATCACTCAATAGCTTCAGGTCCGATGCCATAGGTGTGGTTATGGCCTTGCAGTCCATCATCCCAAATCTCTTCAGAATCTCTACTGCATACTTCCCTTGTCCAAGGAAGATTCCATCTGCATTCTGCCACACCTCCATGCCTAAGAAATAGTGCATCATACCCAAGTCTTTCATTTCAAACTCGGCAACAAGTTTCCTCTTCATATCAGCAATCAACCCATCCATACCTGTTACAAACAGATCATCCACATATAGTAGGAGTATCACTGGATTTCCATCTTCAACCTTGTAGTAAAGGTTGGAATCTGCTTTACTCTTGGTAGAGCCCAAACTGGATAGAAAGCCATTAATTCCGCCGTACCATTTTCTGGATGCCTATTTCAAACCGTACAGGACTTTCTTCAATCTACACACATGAGACTCCTTGTCATGTGTCTCAAAACCGAGTGGCTGCTCCACATACACTTCCTCTTCTACTACACCATTCAAGAAAGCAATCTTGACATCCATCTGGTGTATCTTCCATTTCATCATTGCAGCCAGAGTAAGTATTGATCTGATGGAAGTGTATCTGAATACGGGTGCAAAAGTTTCTTCATAATCTATTCCTTCTTTCTGGGAGAAACCATGAGCCACAAATCTTGCTTTATATTTCTCTATGCTTCCATCTGCAGCATGCTTGATCTTGTAGATCCATTTGGAAGTTACAATGGACTTCCCTTCTGGTCTTGGGACAACATCCCAAACATCATTCTTCATGATCGATTGATACTCTTCGATCATAGCCTCCTTCCATTCTTTCCTTTCTGCCGCTTCTTTATAGTTGGAAGGTTCTTTATCAATAATGTCACATAGCAAGGCTACATAACTGGAGCAGGACCTGGTTCTCTTTCTTCCTCTATGTGTTTCTTCTGAAGCTCCATATCTTTCTGCACATTGGATAATTTCATGTACCCAAGCAGCTTTCCTCTTATGAGGATTCTTCTCCTGAGGTGGATCTACAGGTTCTTGAGGCTCTTCTAATTCTCAATCTTCTTCTTGAATTTCTTCGTTCATGGTTGTATCATGAATTATGGGTGCTCTTTTTTCTTCAGGTTCTTCAGCCAGTCTCTTCCTAGATTTTATGTAGGTTGAATCTTCGTCAAATGTTACATCTCTGCTAATGTTAATCTTCTTGAACCCTGGGAAATATATTCTGTAAGCCTTCAATCTTTCAGAGTATCCCACAAATATACCCTTCTTTCATGAAGGATCTAACTTCGTCCTCTTTTCTTTCGGAACGTGTATGTATACAGGATAGTCGAATATTCTGAGATGGCTGACTTCTGGTTTCTTGCCGGAGAAGACTTCTTAAGGTGTCTTGTTCTCAAGTACTCTGTGTGGAGTATGGTTCTATACATACACTGCTGTTTTGGCAGGTTCTGCCCATAGATGCATGGGAAGATCTTGATCATGAAGCATGGCCCTTGCTGCTTCCATGATCGTTCTATTCTTTCTTTCTGCAATCCCATTCTGTTGTGGATTATATGGAGTGGATAACTCCCTCTTAATCCCTGAGTCTTTGCATAGCTCTTTGAATTCATTTGATGTGAATTCTCCGCCATTATCTGATCGAAAGGTCTTGATCTTCTTTTCTGTGTGATTCTTGATCAAGGATTTGAATTCCTTGAACTTGCTGAATACTTCATCTTTGTTCTTCATAAAGTATATCCATGCCTTTTTAGAAAAACCATCAATAAAAGAAACATAGTATACATACCCACTTAGTGAACTGGATGACATTGGACCGCATACATCAGAGTGGATGATTTCCAAGATTCTTTTTGCCTTGCTCTCGCTACTTGGAAATGTCTTCATTGTGTTCTTCCCTTTTGCACATCCTTTACATACACCTTCATGATTTGTCTACATTTCTGGGAGACCTTCAATAGCTTTACTTGCAAGTGGTAGTGCTCTGCAATGCACATGTGCAAGCCTTCTATGCAAAAGCTCATTTGGTTCTACCGAGTCATGAACCAAAGCTTGTTTTGGTTGGCCCATCAATTTGTATAGTCCTCCTTCTTGTTCCCCAATCACTACTGCATCATCGAAAGACTTTCCCTTTGGACACATGAGGACTTGGCCATCTACAAATGCAACCCTCATTCCTTTTGCATCCAATGCAGATATGGAGAGGAGGTTCTTCTTTAGTCCAGGTACAAACAATACATCTTTCATCTTGATAGACATTCCAGAGTCTAGCTTGTATGAGGATTCACCACTACCTTTTATTGGATACTGGTAGTCATCTCCGAGTTTCACCTTCTGAGGTGATTCATGTTCAGATAGTTTCACAAAGGATTCCTTGAATCATGTCATATGTTTGGAAGCACCACTGTCTATAAGCCAATCATTGCTGCCATGTGTGATAGTTATTGTGAGAGTGTAAATCAGAACATATTCTTCATCACTTGAAGAATCATCACTGTCTTGTCTATTTCTCTTTGTGGAAGGTTCATCATCCTCTACAGCATGAGCATGATGTCTTCTCTTGTTTCCCTTCTTCTTGTGAGAGCTACTTTTGTTTCTAGGACAATCTCTAGCAAAGTGTCCTCTTTCATCACATGCATAGAAAATGAACTTAGACCTATCTCTAGGCTTTCTAAAGTTATTCCTTTGATGAGAGTGCTTACCTCTGTGATGGCTAGATCTGGTTTTCTTGGATTGCACTGTGAGAGCTTGATCTTCACTTCCCATCTTTTCTTCTCAAGTTGCTATCCGAGCTTCTTCTTGAGAGCATTCTTCCCATAGTCTGCTAAACTTAACTAACTTCTTTCTAGCACAAATCCCTTGAATGAAAGAATCCCATGTCCTAGGGAGACCATTGAAGGTGGTCATTACAATCTCTGCATTCTCCACTTCTTCATCTACTGCTTCAAGTTGTTCTTTGATCTGGGAGACCCTAGTGAAGTATGACTATATGGTCTCCGTATTATGGATCTTCACATTCTTCAATTGGTTCCTCAAGGTCATCTTCTGGTTTATGTTCTTTCCTTCAAACAGTTTGGTTAGGGAATCAAACATAGATTTAGGTGTCTTTAGGGAGGACTCTTGTGGTATGAGGTGATCCTTGATTGAATCAACAATAATCCTCTCAGCCATAACCAACTTCTTCTTGTGTAAGGCCTTAGCCTCATCTCCCTCTGGAACTGGAATCTCCTCATTGATGTAGGAGTCCAACTCATTTTCTTCTAGGACCAAGGAGATCCTATACTTCTAGTCTCGAAAGTTATCAGCTCCCTCAAGCTTTTCATCAAGCTTGGTATTATGAGACATCTTAACTAAGAACCTCAAATGGAAATACAAAATATTTAGATCTTACTAGGTCAAGATGTTGGATCTGAATCTGGAGCTAAATTTTTGCAAAGCTAGTTTAGGAGCAAATTAGGGTTTGACTTTCTCGGAGTTTTGTCCAACCAAAAGCTTTGATCTTGATCTCTAAACTTCGATTTTGAGGAGGAGATCAATCCAAGCTTGGGCTCACTCAAAAATTCCACTTCTGTGGAAAGCCCTAATTTCCAGCATTAGTGGCAGGTCAAAAACTGAAAATGCTCAGAATCAGATTGTGCTTCGACAGAAAGATGCGCCCTGGGGAGAAGAGTCATTCCAACCTTCTTTTGCTGAAAATATGTGGAGAGAGATCCAAAAAGTAGGAATCCCTAGTTTTCGCAGTTGCACAGTGTCTTCTTCTCAGGTTAGCTCTGATACCATGTTAGATTTTTATTATCTTAACTGAGATAATAACAAGCACAACACTCAAACACATAAGACAATGAACACAAAGATTTTCCTCAGGGAAACCATAAAAGAGAAAACCCCGCAACTTCCTCAGAGATAGAATCAACACCAAATAGCAAAGCCCCAAAAAACAGTAAGATGATATCCTGACTCCATCCTGCCAAACTAAGAGAGCGCCTCGAAGTGATCTTCCTATCAATGGCACTGCCTGCCCAATATGAATCCTGATAACCCTCTAGGTTAATCTTCTAATTCGCCTCATACTTGAGCCCATAATAAACTGTACCCTTCAGGTACCTTACTGCATGCTTTGCAACCATTAGATGAACATGTCTCAATGTGTTCACAGCAAAACAAATATATGGTCTCGTATTCGTCAGGTACATCAAGGAATAAATCATCTGACGATACATCGTGGCATCAACCGACTCTGATGAAGCAACACTCAATAGCTTCAGGTTCGATGCCATAGGTGTGGTCATGGCCTTGAAGTCCATCATACTGAGTCTCTTCAGGGTCTCTACTGCATACTTCCCTTGTCCACACCTCCATGCTTGCATCATCCCCAAGTCCTTTATCTCGAACTTGGCAGCAAGTCTTCTTCTTGCAAATTTAATGAGTTCCTCTTTTCTGTCAGGAACAAGTCATAGACATATAACAGGAACATCACTGGTCTTTTGCCTTCAACCTTGAAGCAAAGGTTGGAATCTTCTTTACTCTCAGTAAATCCTAGAGTCATTAGTAATCTGTCCATCCTGTCGTACCATGTCGAACCTCGGGATATTCTGTAGTCATTCCCTCTGAAGCGGAGCATCATACTCCCTCTATCTTCCGTACTCTATGCACTGAAATATTCTGTACTGGAGTGATAAGTAGCTTTCTATGCTACTAATATTCTATGTATCCATCTAGTGTATAGAATTTCATCTCCAACCTTGTAGCAAAGGTTAAGATCTTCATTAAGCTCATCATGTATGTGTTTCAACTCCCACTGGCTGTAAATGTCTCTTTGTAGTCTATGCCTTCTTTTCGTGAGAAGCCTCGTGCTACGAATCTTTCCTTGTATCCCATGATGTTTCCATATACTGCATGATGGAATTATGAACTTCCCTTCACGTATCGATACTGCATCCTAGACATCATTCTTCTTGAACTGGTCTTCCCTTTCTTCTTGGTTACTTCTTCATGGCTGGAAGGTTTTGCATCAATGATGTCACTACATTCGTCATATTATTATTCATCTTAAACTATCATTACTTGTTCTTCAGAACAAGTCTCATCCTTCTTTGCTTGTAGGCGATTTTATGTGATCTTTCCTACAAGTCAAATGCATTAGTTGTATGGTTAGAAAAATTTCATAAGGCATATTCATAATGGCAAATTGTTATGCATAAATATATGATCATGCAATTATTTTTCCAATACAACATTCATCCATATCTCATGGAAAATTTTCTAGATGCCTTCCATCTCTACCAGGACAACATTGAGATTGTGCACTAATCCAATATGTCAGCAAAGAGGTTTCATTCTAGTTAAGTAGCAATGGAGAGTTGTATAGCACCATGAGCTACTTACCCATCACATGCATATTAGTAGTATACTGTCATTAATGCAAACATTCTATCATGCATAATACATTAACTGAATATAAACAAATGCATAACAAAACAATATCATGAAATGATAATGAAATACTTATCTTTATTTGTTTCATGGGTAGACTCCTTCTTGTTCCTTTCGCTTCATCATCTTCTTCATTCATGACTTCATCATTTCTTATCCAAATGCTCAAGATGGATAAGAGTTTCTTCAAGAGTTAAGTCCTTCGTATTCCTCATCGTTTGAGGGATCTTCTTTGGATGGTGAGAGCTTGATCTTCAGTTGCTCCCATCTTCTCTTCTCTTATTATGAGTCAAGCTTCTTCTTCTTGTGTGTGCTCTTCCCAGAGTCCGTTGAAAGTAATCACTTCCTTTTGGCACACATATCTCGCATGAATGAATCCCATGATCCTGGGAGTCCATTCAAGGTGGCTATCATCACTTCTGCATTCTCCACTTCTTCTTCTAATGCTACAAGTTTTTCTTTGATTTGAGAGACCCTTGTGAAGTATGACTGTATGGTCTCTGCATTCTGGATCTTCACATTCTTCAACTGGTTTCTTAAGGTCATATTCCGATTTATGTTCTTCCCTTCAAATAGCTTGGTCAAGGAATCAAACATCTCTTTCGGTGTCTTTAGGGAAGACACTTGTGGTAGAAGTTGATCCGTGACTGAATCAGCAATGATCTTCTTGGTCTTGACCAAGTTCTTCTGGTGTAAGGCTTTTAGCCTCATCTCCCTCTGGAATTGGAACCTCTCTACTCATGTAGGTGTCCAATTCATTTTATTCAGAGAGATCATATACTTCCATGCTTGGAAGTTGTCAACTTCACCAAGATTATCATCAAGCTGATGTGATAGATCACTTTAAAATGAGAAGCTTAAATGAAAATAGCAAAAGATTAGATCTTACTGATTTGTGGTGTCTATCCTAGTTCTGGAGCTGGTTGATCTAGGGTTTGTCAGAGAAACCCTAATTTTGAAAACTTGGAATATTTTAGATCTGATTGGATAGAAAGATAGATCTCTTCAAGATGAGCTGTCCAATGTACTCCTTTTCTAAAAACAGTGGAGGGAAGCTCTTGGAATAGGAAGCCCTAGTTTTCCAATTTTATTATGCAGAAATTCCTGATACTGTTTATGCGATATCTCTGAAATTACCGTCCTCTGTGTCTAAAACTTCACACCGAGGTATCCTCACCTGTCCATGTTCCAAAAACATAGGTTTCATTAGAATTGGTTTCACCAATTGAGACTTATGATCGATTTCCCAAGGTGACCTGTTTCAGGACTGTTCATCACAGTGAAGTTGTATGGACTGCCATGTGTCACTGTTTAGATCTTCGGGGTCTAAAACTTCTACCACAGAAAGTACAGTCCGTGCCCTTTTTGGAAAATCTTCATAAATTTCATTTGGACCTTTGTAGCCCGAGATATAGCAATTCTCCCCAGATGTCCTGTTTAGGGATGAATCCTGGAAGAGGCTAGAAACCTAACTGGGAGAGATCATATCTCCTAGCATATAGTGAATCTGAGTTTGAATTTTGGACACAGTGTAAATAAGGATTTTATGTTCGGTTTGTGAAAGTTTCAGCTCCTGAGCCTTCTCCAATCCATAGATATATCGAATCTACCAAAACTTATTAGTTTTAGTATTTTAGGGTTTTTCCAGCTAGAGGTCAAACTAGGGTTTGACTTTCCCGGAGTTTCACCCAAACAAAAATCTCGACCCAGGTCTCTAAACTTCGATTTTGATGAGGAGAGCAATCCTATGCTGAGCTCACTCAAAAATTCCTCTTCTGTAAGAAGCCCTAATTTCCCGTACCAAAAATTGAAAATGCTTAGAATCGAATTCTGCTTCGACAGAAAGATGCACTCTTCAATGGAGAGTCAACCTAGCATACTTTTGCTGATGGATTGTTGAGAGAGACCCAAAAAGTAAGAATCCCTAGCTTCTGTTGCTGCACAATGTCTTCTTCTTAGGTTAGCTTTGATACCATGTTATATTTTTATCATTCAGGCTAGCATTATGATCTTAGGATCTTTAACTGAGAGAATAACATGCACAACAATAAACACAAGAGACAAGAGACACAAAGAATTTTTCCTCGAGGAAACCATAAAGAAGAAAACCCCGCAACTTCCTCAGAGATAGAATCAACACCAAAAGTAGAACCCGAAGACATAAAGATGATCTCCTGACAGTAGTAGTCTCTCTCTTTGATCCCTTCTTCTTCTCTCTCACTCATGTGCCCCAGTGAGTGAGTGTGTGTGATAAATAGAGAGACTTACTCTCTATTTATATTCTTTTGTTCACTTAATGTCTTCTCCAATATGTCGGCCTCACTTAACAATTACTTACTAGATTCGACATCTCTAGGAGAGTCTAATAACCCTAGTGCCCCACAACTTGTGGGGACTTTTCCCCTTCGACCAACAAGGAGGGTTATCCTTAACACAATGGTGGGGACTATTGCCCTGACTTACAATAACTCACCTAGGGTCGACTTCTCTAGGATAGTCTAATAACCCTAGGGCCCCACAACTGCGAGGACTTTAACCTTGATCAATAGGAGGATTACCCACAATGACTTGACATGACTTATTCACATTATAGAAACTCTTGATCGGAACATCGGGGCATGACATGACTCAATTACATTATAAACACTTCCGAGAATAAACATTGGGGTACAATACATAAGATATACAAGTGAATACATTTCGAAGTTACAATTACATCAACATGGCACAAGCTGTGAAGGAGCCAGTGAGAGCAGAAATCAGATAATACTCTCTTCTAGGTTCTTCAGTTTTGTTGGCCTCAGGTTTCTTCTTCTTCTTCTTCCTTTGCTTCTGGATCAAATGCTTGAAACCTTCACTTAGGTTTTTTCTTTGCTTGCTTGGAATCCTTTGCAAAATGTCCAAACTTGTGACAATTATAACATTCCACTTTTGACATGTTAGAAAACTTACCCTGAGGTTTCTTTCCCTTCTTTTGCTAAGGGAAATGCTTCTTGAACTTCTTTGTATTTGTTGTAAGTGCAAGGTTACCTTCCTTGGTTACTTTTCCTGAGGTCCTTCCCTCTTCTTCTATGCAATCATGCCAAAGCCTTTCAAAGGTTGGCTAATTCCCACGTCCACTAACAGATGCCATGAAGGTTTCCCAAGAGCTTGGGACACCATCGACCACAATTTGCACAAGGTCATCATCATCAACAGTAATACCAATAGAAATGAGTTGATCTCTTACCAGTGCAATCTTTGTGAAGAAGGAACTAACACTTTCATCCTTGTTCAGCTTCAAAGTTCGTAGCCTCTTATTAAGACTCTCTTCTAAATGGGAGCCTTCTTTTCATATAGGTTGGCCAAAGCATCAAATCATTCCTTAGGAGTCTTCAAAGTTGTGATGTTGGGCATCACCGTCTCTTTGACAGAATCATAGATGATCCTTCTAGCCTTACCTTGCTTCCTCTTGTAAGCAATCATGCCAACATTAAATGTTGGCTCTTCAATGACATTAAAAACAATGCCATCCAAGTCATTCTATTCTATAATGACAGTTAACCTAGCCTTTCAGGAGTTGTAGTTGGCTTAACCATACAACTTCTCTTCCGGTCTGAAAACATTGATGACCATCTTTGCAACTTAGTCAAATGTTAAGTCTGCAAATCTTATCCCAAGGTCTAGGAAAACAAAAATAGTGTCCCTTTACTGTGTTTTCACATGCTAAGCTCTGATACCATGTTGAATTTTAGCATTAGCGTGAATACTTAAAAATTTGTAGACTAACTTTAAACAAATTACAAGTGTAGTAAAATAACATTCATCACATCAACACAATGGACACAAGAGTTTTTCACTGGAGAAACCTTTAAAGGAAAAAAAACCCCAAAAGCATTAGTAATTTATCTCATAAATGAGATGACTAAAATTCTTCAAAAGGTTCCACAAACCCCAATACCAGAAGATCAATTTTTCCAAATTACATAAAAAATACCCAATTAGTGGTTTTTTCATAAATTAGGGCTTGTAGCCCCTTTCTCTCTCCAACCCAACAGACTGCCAGGAAAGACTATCTACTGCCCAGATCTGATCTATACCTGTCACTCTGTTGCTCGTATGTATGGATCTGCTGCTCAGAAAAATCAACAATTTCTAAATGTTCAAACATAATTGCTTATTGAGTTGTCCACATTGCCACATCCACATTGAGTTGGATCATGAGTGTCAACAACCAATAGTGTGTTAAGCCAGTGCAACAAAGTTTCATTGATGATTAGGTCACACACAAAAACTAAGGATCGTATAAGGGTCCATAACATAATGCTAAATTCTGAATGTGCACCTTTGATACACTGGCCAAATCTATGCACCTTTATTAAAAAAAACAAAGTTAAACCTCCATTCAGTGGAGTTTTAGAGTTAGTTTCTCTCTAACTCAATCCAATATTAGGGGATCATAAGTAAAGTTGTTGGTTAGTGGACTAGAGATGTTAATTACTTGTGATAATGATTTGCTTTCAACATAGTGGGGAGCAGTTTGTATGTAGATGCCCTTCCAATCATAGATGTATTTTTTTAAAAATATTGTTGATTATTGAATACCACTTATATGAAGATGCATTCCTTTCAATCATATAATTTTCTTTTTATTACGAGTATTGTAAGTGTCATCTAATAATTTTGAAAATGATTTGTATTAAACATTTGATAGTTCATGGTTGAATCTCACTTGAAAGAACGTGTTGAACATATACAAAGCAAGGTTCCAAATAGTGAGATGACAACAATTTGATGTCCCATAAGCTCATTGGTGACTATGTTCATGCATGTAATTTGAATTTCGAGAATTTTATTGACAGAGGTTTGTTATGTGCGGGTATTAGGGTCCCACGAGCTTTAGATCAAAATTAAGATGTTTTCATTGTGAACCATTTTCTCTTGCCTATTCCATCTATTGGGGAGAATTTATTGAGTTTTGTTGGATGGGTACTCGATTATATTGGTGCCTGATTTACTGTAGATCATTTTCCTTTCTAGTTATGTGAGTACAAACAACGATGATGCCTACATACGATGTGAATTTGTTAGCCAAAACCCCAATTAAGAGGTTATACATTTTCTTCAAGGTGATTACACCAATTAAACACATTAATGTATATCATTATGTCAATTTTCTTGAATTTTATTATATTGGATTTTAAAAACAACCAATCTTTTGATGATAGAATTTATCTATTTTGTTGCAACAATAATATATGTTATTGAAACAATAGAAGTTGTTAAAGATTATTTTTCATAAAAAAATCATGGATTTACTATAAAATTTATGTAGTTATACTTATATAAAGTAATTTTGGATGTTAAGTCCATCAATAAATGAACCCCTACTTTGATACTAATAATTTATTTGAGAATTATCTTCATTATTATTATTGTATATTTGATTATGCTTTAGTAAATATATCTTTTAAATTTTGTGATATTAAAAATATTATATAGTAAACAAACTGGAAAAAATATAGATCACACTTGTATTTCATTTTTTTTTAATTTTATATAATTAGGTTTTTTATCTCTATCATTGCTTAACAAATTTGCAATTAAAATACCCATTTTAAATTTGCATTATTAAAACAAGTAAAAACTCCATTTATTCATGATAGTTTAACTACATTCTAACTGCATTTATAACATACAAATACTTTTTATAATTATTTTCAATTCTAATATTCATTGATAAAACTTAACATATATGAGAATTAACACGAATTACTTTGATTTTGATTTTGATTGTTATTTCATCATATCAAGATTCAAGTATAGATGGATAAGAATAAAATAAATAAATTGGATGCTTTCTTTATTATTTTATTATGAAACATTTTTTATAGTTTTTCTCTTATAAAATTGGAGATAAAAAAAAAATATTATGAAAATTAAAACAAATTGATGGATTTTTAACTCTTTATTTTGGTAAGGAACGTGATAAAAAAGTGTCATGCTTAATGAAGTGAAATTTACGCTAAAACATAAATCCATCTTAAAATATATGTAGATCATAAAAAATTTATATTATTAATAAATCATAAACAAAATCATTGTTTCTCATTTTCAATTATCTTTTATTGTGACTGGTAGAGGAAGGTGATTCAAAAAGTGTCCCACTCGCAAATTAAGTGAAGTTCCAACTAAAACATAAACCCATTTTAAACATAAACCCATTTTAAGATATATATAATCAAGATAATGAATATCATATGCACATCACTAAACTTGCAATAACAAAGTTGAAAACCAAAGTTCTCTTATTCAAAATCAAAA